>SSNP01000026.1:3300712-3492040 GCA_006937955.1 Pachypanchax playfairii
TTCCTTCCTGCTGCACAGGGAACCATTAACACGGAAAAGTAAGTACACCCTGTTTTGAGGTTTTAGGTAGGAGGATATAAAAGAATTTTGTCTTCCTCATGGCTGAAAACGATGCAGATGAATGACACTCATAACACAACACTATTATTATTTAACAACAACAGAGGCCTGTGTGAGCAGTTCCTTGACAGCATGACACATAAAGTGGAATGAAACTGATGCTGTTAAGTTTAGACTCTGAGGACAAACACGAAAACTGTTTTTTAAAAAGTTTGATGCCTTTTGGACCTGAAACATCTATATGTTTATAAAACAACAAAAAAAAAAAATTACAAACATGTAAATACATTTTTATTTTAAAAAAAAATTAAAAAATAAAACTTATGAAAAAAATGTATAAATTAACACTGGACTTTTCATATGTGCAGTATAATTGACAGGCTCCTAGAACAAAACCCTGAGGAACTCCAAATTCAGTTTATTTGATTAGATTTGAATCTATTTGGAAAGTATCTTTTTTCCCTGTTAAACCAGTTTAACAATGTAACGGCGGCCCCGCCCACTTTTACAGCTTGGTGGAACAAATGCTGGTGAATTGAATTCCCTTAAACTAAAACAGACTAAAACTAAGACATTGTTGTTGTCTGATACGAAGTGAACAGAATATTTTTCGAGTGCAGCTTTGGAGTCGTGTTGTGGACTGAACAGGAAATAAATCAGCTATTTAAATGAAACTTTTTCTGACCCAGAAAGGGATGATTGTTATCTTCCTGCAGCTTGTCAGGCCTCCACACTATTTCTGATGAAAGCAGTTTGAAGAACAAGCAGAAAAAACATGCGAGACTTGAGTTTCACCGAAGATCCTTCTTAAACTGTCAAACAGGTATGGGATGTTCTGGTCTTGGCATTACGTGGCACCTTGTTCGTGTCACACCTAGTAACATCGAGCACGCAGGAACCACAGGGACTTAACCTCATCCTGAGTTCTGCAGAACACTCTCAGGTTTTACAGTAACGCAGCTCATTTTATTTTTACCAACAAACCTTTTATTGAAGATGATGAGTCAGTACATGTGATGAGGAATAAAAGCAATTAAAGGGGCGGTACAGGAAGGTTTCTGTGTGCAGACACGTCTATAAAAAGCTTGACTGTGAGGTATTTGAATGTTTTGGATCGCATCAGTATCAGAAAAAAACTTCAAAAGCTCTATGTAGTTTTACAGGTTTAACTAGTGAACTGTTGCATAAAAATAAGCTCCTTTTATTTTGAAATCTGTTTTCATCAGCTGTTATGGAAAATACCTGACTTGTTTGCAGCTTCATCCTGATTCATTGCAATGGATGACCTGCAGCACAGACATGCATCAGTTTCCAGAGCAGAAATATAAACATTGATTCAAATTACTCTGTTGAAATAGAAACACTCAAGCAAACATTGTCATTTGAAGACAAATACACACATATATATATATATAAATATACCCAGCTATGATTTGTAATTGAACATGTGCATAAGTGCTTAATTTAAATCCTGCAGATGTTACCACACAAGTTCATTGTAGTGTTTTAGGGAAAAATAAATAAATAAAACAAAGTGCAACAGCATGGTGACACAGCAATATTCAGTTCTGTCAGCGAGAGAAGTTCATTTTGTTTTGCTGCTCCGCCTCAGTGTGCACAGATGCTCTGATTGATGATAATGTGCTGCCCTCTGCAGCTTCAACACAGAGACACAACTGCACTTCTGCTTATTTCTTAAAAAAACAACAAATCACTTGTCAGTAATATAATTATAGAATCCCTTTAAATAAAACATCCAGTGGCTAAAAAATCAGGTCAAAGTCCCTGCAGCTGGAGACCTGATTGACTTCAGTTTTTAGACTCTGATATTTGGATTTTATTTGTATCTATATGCTTTTACATCCTCTGTGCTGTAGACCATTAAAATATATTTTTGTTTTAATAAAAGCTGCTTTGGAAAAAAGGTTTGATTCCATTTGGTTTTCCTCATTGCCGTTAACACAGCAGCGTATTTTAGTTATAGCAAAAGTGTTAAATATATAAATAAATTAAATAAAATGCTGTTGTCAAAATAATATTTTGCATTTGATTAAGATAAATTACAAACCCCTTCTTATGTGACATATGTACGTTTATCTTTAACATATTTGTACTGAAATAAAAATATATTGGAGGTTACATAATCTATTAATTCATAATAGTACTATTTTCTTACAGTTTAATTATATGATTATGAAATGCAACTATAAACTGTGATGAGATTTTGGGTTTGTAAAACTTAGTTAATCCTTAAACGTTTTTTATAGTCAGGGTGATTTTTCACATCTAAAGTGACCAAAAGCTTCCAGACCTGATAAAGACGGACAGATTATTAAATGAGTGTTTCATCTTTAAAAGTGGTAAATCCATCATACAGGATCAGTTTAATTGTGTTTTTTTTTGTTTTGTTTTTTATTTCGTGGATGCTCATTAGCAACAACACGCCGGATCCAGATGGGAGGAGGCAGAAAACCAAACAAAAAAGGGCCGAGAGATAGAACAAGAGCAAAGTTGATGTACATCTGTCATGCATTATTGCGGCGAATGCCAGCGCTGTTATCCTGGCTTTAGAAACTATGTGAGGAGGGGGTCGACGGGTCCTTCATACAGCTCTGTCTAATTCCTCCTCCTGTCTGCTGCTCCCTTTTAATGACTGTAAGACACACACACACACACACATACATACATACAAGAAGTCTATTTCTGACACACACATCTACAGAAAATTAATTCTCCAACATCAGTGCATTCTCTATGGTTTCCCCACAGTGACACACACACACACACAAACCCAGAATCCCCCTATGAATTCCTCAGGAAGGAGTCAGCCCTCTTCATTCCTCCGGACACAACTTTTCCTTAACAAGGTACTGATGGTCTTGACCTCCTCTTCAAACAAACCCTTCCCTTCAATCAGCGAGGATTGTGGAACTGGGGCTCAGCCGAGGCCTGTGGGTATTACAGAGGAAACGTCTTGATTCTCCTTGATTAGTCCCTCCTTTTTTCTGTCTGTCTGTCTGTCCATCTGTCTGTCTCTCTTTATTCCCCCTCTTTCTGCCCCTCTCTCTCTCTCTCAGCTCAGACATCTTCATCTCAGTAACTGCTGCTCTCGTCTTTAAGTTTTTCTCTGCTGTCTCTGTCTTTTGCTGTTTTCTTTGTTACAAATTCTTTAATTATACGATGCAGCAGTTTTCATTTTTTTGTGCTTCTGTTCCTAAAATAACAGAAAACATCCAGCGATCTAACCTCTACTCGTCAGTCCATTTAAACAAGAAACTAACAACAGCATAAAGAACCTTCATGAGTATTTACACTTCATATTTATGACTAATACTTGAAGTTTATACTTCTGCCGACCCCCTTTCAAGCAAGTCACGGGATGTAAATAGCTTCGTGTAAATATGTTGTTGATGGTGGAAATGCTTGACACAAAATAAAATAAAATTAAGAAAAAAAAACAACTTTTTATCTGTAACCTGGTGTTTCATGACACTCAGCAGGGTCTCGACATATCGGGCGAGTTTAAAGAACAGCTTCTCCTCATTCAGTTCATTTGCACCATAATAACAAATATTTGGGAATAAATTCACCATATTTCTTATTTAGCACTAGCAATTCAGAAAATTTGGCATTACAACATTACTGTCATTTCACCCTAAAATGATTGGACTGTATTTAACTGTTTTTATACTAGTTGTTTGAACTTGTTCATGTTGTCAACTTTGTTTTCTTTTGATCATACAGGGATGTTGACAACTAAAGGTTTTGGGAATCTTTTATTCTATATAATATTTATTCACTTGAACTTTTTTATATTATAGCATTATTTAAATTTCAAGATTTTCACATGAAAATTACTTTTTGAATTCTTTTTTCCCCTTTCACTTCTAAAATATTGCTTCAGTAACACTGCAAAAAAACAAACAAACAAAAAAAAAAACAATTAAATTACGAACATATATAAAATTATTATTTGATATGAAAACATTTGTCTCCACACTGCTGGGTTGTGTGTTTAATGTCAGTAAACAGTATATACCTGGATAAGGAAACATAATGTAAAATTAAATCAAACGCCCCCTATTGGCTGGCTGCAGTATAGGTTTTTAAGTCCCGCCCCCTCTTTGTAAACAAATGGGACATTGTACTAATTAAAAAATAAAAACACACCTCAGATAATGTTCACCAGGTGTTGACTTTAGCTGATTGGTGCAGTTTTTAACTTGTTGATGCAAGTTTTAAAGATTAATGTTCAAATGTATTTAATTGTAATTAGTCATTTGATGGATAAAAAGCATCATGATTATGTCTGTAAACTGGAGATTAGGGCTTCAGTTTAGGAGAGAGGTGTGTTGTCTGTGCTTTTAGTAATGTCACGCCTCCTTTTTCATCCAGAAAAGGTGAGTGAAACACAGCACTAACCTCACCTGGTGGCCGACTCTGCACAGAACAACCAAACACAAGCATTTTCACTGCTGAGTGTTGCTATGAAGAGACTTGTTTAAAGGCGGGTTGAGCAGCTTTTCATGCAT
Organism: Pachypanchax playfairii; assembly: GCA_006937955.1. Lineage (NCBI taxonomy): Eukaryota > Metazoa > Chordata > Actinopteri > Cyprinodontiformes > Aplocheilidae > Pachypanchax > Pachypanchax playfairii. Next base: position 3,305,305 of record SSNP01000026.1, read on the forward strand.
GTGGTCACCAGCGAGGCTGTGCTCAACGTGTTCCAGTTTCAGAACCAGACGACTTACTGTCCACATCTGACTAGCATTATTACAGAGAGGGCTTCATCGCTTAACTTCAGCTGCTGTCTGACTCTGTTTCACTCTTTGTCACCATCTTTCTGGCTTTTTGCTGCCAGTTTTTTTTCTTGTAGAAAACATGGTGCATGCATGTGGGATTTGCTGCACACTGTTCAGATTTTTCCATACATCAACATGAGATGGTTCATTTAAGTTTTTGCAAACAAAAAAAGTGAGAAATATGAATGAGAGCTTGTAGCTCTGAAGTGTGTGAGACACAAAGAGAAACACTCAGACTGTCACACAGCTTTGTCAGTAACTGGGACAGAATGGTGACAAACACTCATCAAAGGAAGAGGGAAGCTACTGGAAAGTGACGGAAGAGTAACAAAAAACTCAACAAACACTTCTTTTTAGGTTTCCTGTACAGTAACAGCAGGGCACGAGCGGGAACCGGCCCCTAGAACAAGAGTTCCTCTCTGATGGAGGAGAAAAGCGGACATTGTGGATCGGGACCCAAAGGTCATCATGGCTGTTATTCTGACACTCATTCTGGACTCCCGCTGAGTCATCGCTGCCTCCGCTGAAAGAGGAAGACCAGGACTAATTTGTATATGTCTCCACCCGTACGTTAGTCAAATATTAGTCACAGCCCTCCTCCAGACGATGAACATGAAGAGAGTTTCTGTTCAGTAGGTGCAGATTTCTCAATCACAATGTGACCTGACATGATTGGGTTTCCTCATCCAGACACCCACGGACAACCGGCTGCCTCTTCACTGACTCTTCTTCTGTGGAAGTAAAAGTCACATTTATAGTCCTGTTCAATTAAGGATCATTATCTGATTGTTTAAGGAATAAAAATGTGCAGCTTCCCATAAAGTCACATGACCATAAATGTTGAAGTTGTTCACGTCAAACAACAATTCATTCAGCAAAAACCCTGAAAGCTTTGACTGTTGTCCTGGTTTTGTTTGGTGGCTGCAGTCCAGTTTGTTCAGGTGACATTTTTAATCTCGATAATAAAACAGGTTGACTTGAACGTCTGAGAATAAACACATCTGCTCAATATTTAGTTGTTTTTCCACCACAAACCATAACCAGAAACAAACACTGCAATTCTAAAAAATGAGGGGAAAAATGTGAAATTTTAAAATTTCTGATTTCTACTTTTTATCATAAAGATGTGTTGTTTATAGATTTGAGGTGTTACAAAGCACAGAAACACAGTGCTTAATGTTGGTTTTTTCTTTTAATTTTTGTTTTTGTTTATCTAAAAGTTATTTTACAGAAAGTTTTTCTTTTGTTTTTCAATTTTGCTCTTTGCTTTTTCAGACAGTATTGTGTTTAAAAATTGTTTGTGTTAAATTCTCTTTGTTTTTACTGAGTTTATGTGTCATAGGAAATTGTTGTTTTCTTATATTTGTTCATTTTTACAGCTAATTGTGAAACAATTTTGTCATTTTTTTTATTGATTTTTTTCATATAAATTAAAAGTTGGAGCTACCCAACGAGCTCTTTAATATGTAGTATATTTATCTGATGTAAAACTCAGACAAGACACTTCCAGTAGATTGAATTCAGCCAGTTGAAGTAAAATATTGAGACCGGGTCAGATAAATAAAACAAAAGTTATAGTAAACAATTTCCCACTTACGACAATTAAACATATTTATTCAAAAAAAGACTTTTATTCTGACTTTTGTTGTCTTATGATCCATTAAGCATTTATCTGCTGAAACATTCTAAAAAAATAATCAATGTTTGTCTTGAAACAGTTAATTAAACTATTTACAAACAGATTCTGGATATCTTTATATATATAATGCTTTTATGTTGGAAAATGTGTCAAATCTAGATGAAGAATAGGACAAAGAGAAAAGCAGGAGAGAAAAAGAGCTCATATTTGGCAGTTTTCCTGTAACTCTGAGTGACTCAACAGCCTCCCGTTGTGAAAATGTGTAAAGCAGAGACCTGAGGCTTGGAAAGCAGCAGTGATTCAGTGAAAGTGAGTGGCTCTCTGACTCCTACCCATCAATAAAAGGGGGGAGAATGAAAAAAAAAGAGCAGGGAATAGACGGGAAGAAGGGGGGTGACTGTGTGGGAAGAGAGAGAGGAGGGGCTTAAAAAGTATGAACTTGTGTATGACTTAGCTGCAGGAAGCATTAAGAAGGAAAAACACAGCAGACGGGACGTGGTACTTTCACTCTCCCAGGCTTTCAGTCAGGACCACTTCCTTTGTGGGGGGGGGGACTTTTTTCTCCTCTCCACCGGTTCACGTTTTTCTGGTGCGCTCTTCTCATTCCAGGAGACTTGTTGTCTTTATAAAATCCGGATTTTGGAAACCCGTTGCTGTTTTTGTCCTCCCTCTTGCTGCTGGTGCTGTGCGTAAAATCTGTGCGTGGGACCGAAAAGACGGCGACAGCGCAACAACACGAGGATCTGCTCAGAAATAACGCGAACATTTTTGTGCAGGGGGGGAGAAAAAAGAGGGGGAGAGAGAATGAGACGTGCCTTGGATTTCTGCGTGGTTTTGCTCACGCTGCACACTCCCGGCGTTCTGTCTCTGTCCACACGTAAGTCGGATGCGCAAAGTCACGGTGGTGGCTGGAGTTTGGCTTCAGAGATAAGATCAAGTTTCTGCTGGAGACCTTTAGTGTAAACAGCAGCGCGAGATTATACTGCAGCTGTATTTAAAAAGAAGAGGGAATGTGTTAAAATAGCTTTGAATCCTTTCAGTTTTGATCCAGTTTCATTTAAAAAGCTGTAATTTGCGTTTGTATTAAGTTTCTATGTGTTTACATTGAGTTGTTGTTCATGAGAGCTCACTTTGGATGCGCACTACATCCTTCATCCCTTCGGCTTGATTTGTGGATGCGTTAAAAAAACAAAACAAGAAGAAGTACAAATGCCACTTTGTCTGCTTGACAGCTCTGGTTATTGATGTGCTCCTGCTGCAGTTGTATTGTTTGTATCCCTGCAGAGAGGAGCTCATCATCCCAGGAGGCTGGATTTCAACAAGTCAGGCCATAATTCCTTTAACACATGGTGAACACGGGGGCTTCACGCACCGCAAGCAAACTGACGTCATCTGCTCCTTATTTATTTATGTATTTATTTTGTGGACCACACAAAAAACTCCCAATAAATCAGAGTTTTAGCCGTTAAGTGGTGGGATTAGGTTTTATGGGGAGCTAAGACAAACAGCAGAGGATCTCTGAGAAGGTCTAATAAAATATAAAGTGTCCAGGATATTTCTGTTTACTGCAGAAACTAAACAGTAATAATTACAGTTTCATCCCTGTGATGAATGAAAGGACTTTCCTTGCAAATATACGGATGCAAATTACAGAAGCCACTGAGGGGAAATGGTAAAAAAAGTGGATTTTCCCACCTGAAATATATGTTTCCTTGCAGTTCTTGTTAATAGAGATTCTGTTAAATTAATTTTAAAAAGACTAATTTCTTTACATGAAATTAACATTTTCTCCTGCTCGTGTTTCTGTTATCTGTTAGTTAAAAATCCCAAATAAGAATCTACAAATACAAAAAAAGGCCAAACAGCATCCGCTTCTGTTTCCTTCTCAGAGAGAGCTGCATGGCTCATTGTCATTAAATGTTGCGTGACTTCTTGCTCATCTGCACCTGACACCCCCCCCCCGCCCCTAAAAAAAAGCTACTATAAAAGCTACATCTGTTTTAAAGCATGCAGAAGAAAGTTCATGCTTCTCGTTCAGCTGTTGCGTGGACGAGCATCTCCAGTGAAACGGCTGGAGGTTAGAAAAACACTCACTTCAGACCTCTAACATCCCGAATCCATGTCCAAAGGATTCGCCATTTTTAGCAGCTTGTACTCCATCGTCCACTATCACCCAGCTGAGCTCATCCTCAGCCCTGATGAGAGCAGTCTCTCCAAACAAATAACATTTTACAAGCCATTTCCTCCACTGAGCGTGCCGGGCAGAGACAATAAACAGCAGTAATTGTGCTCAGCTGAGTGTTTGAACTGTGAGAGTCGGGGGTGTTAGAGGGCTTCGCACCCGCTCCGGGGCAACGTCCCATCCTCAGAGCCTGGAAAACATAAACACTGATTGTTATTCAGCTGGAGAGGCGGATTATTGGCTAATCACTGCGGCCTTTTTGGTCCACTGTATCCAGTGACAAAGACAAACAGCCTCCGTGCACGAGTGGGTTTATACTTTCATGAATATGTGGAAGTGTTGCGTCGCTGTGATGTTAACACTGAAGTGAAGTTACAGATGACTTGTTGTCTTCAAAGGCGGCTCAGTCGTTAAAAAAAGAAAAGACCACACGATGTCTGTCAGCGTTGAGGCGGCTGGCAGCTGAAAAGACGTGGCCCCGGGCTCCGATCTGGAGTGGCCTGACACGGCGTTCACACTCACTCACTCATTACCCTGTTAAACTACAAAACAAAATCCTCTCACTTGTTTTCACATCACTGTCAAATCAAACAGGAAGCTTGTAGTTTATTTTATATCCCATTAAAAGGTTATTTCTCATTCTGACGTGAGATCAAACGTTAACATTTAGCTGATGAACATTGTTTCTGTTCAGCTGTCTGATTTCAGTCAAATTTAACTTAGATAAAATACAGAAAACAAGTTATTAAAACTATGTTTATTAAGTTATTTTTTCTCCTTTCGGGACACCAAACATGACATAATCATTCTGAAACATCTAACAGAGGTCGGACGGTGCAAGTAGAACCAAATCTGTTTATTATGTCCTTCTTTAGTGTTTTTAGACTCTGACTGACTGAAGTGTCGTAGTTCAGAACTGAAGAGTTTGTTTCTCATTTCGACTGATGATCTCTGTGAATCTCGGCGCTTTCAGTAAAGTCCTTAAATAAGTTTGCAGTCATGGAAACACTGAGGGAGGAGTATCTTATAAAATAAAGGACTGAGTGGGTTCATTACTAACAGACCTGAGTCAGAGGGAGTGTGGACTGGAACCAGGACTTTTGCACACCTTTAAAAGGAGGTTGAGAACTTTTCTGAACTAAAAATAAAATAATATTAAACCAAAAAATAATAAAAGACTGAAAAACCACAGATCATGAAACTGCTCTCTGGACTGCAGCTGGTTGATTGATCCACTCATCACATGTCTTCTCTCTTCCAGATGTTGCCATTATTTACCCCCAAGACCCCGTTCTTCGGATGGGATCAAACCTGACCGCCAGCTGCTGGGTCCACCCCGACCTCGGCGTCCATGCCAGCTCGTTGTTCTGGACGCTGAACGGTCAACAGCTTTCCAGCTCCGTCTACAGAGTTCTGAGCCCGACCAACCTCAGCGTGACGCTGATCGGACTCAACGCCTCCAGGCAAACATCTGGGGACAACCTCGTCTGTCACAACCATAAAGGACAGATACTGGCTGGATCCTGCCTCTACGTCGGGAGTAAGTTCAACACTAAGACACATTTTAACATTTAAACATTATCCTCAAAGAATTCTCAACAAATGCTTGTTAGAATTAAACATAATTACTGCGGGAACCTTAAAAAAGGAGTAAAAGACAGAAGGAATGTGAAGGAAATGGGAATAAAGGGGAACAGCAAGGAAGTAGTGGGCTGAATTTTAAGTGTCCCTGCGTAGTTGAAGCTGTATTTCATATTTAGTGTTTGCTGTCATCAGAGCCGGTGCGACCACCTGTGTGGTCCACCATCTCACATACATCAGACAAATCTATGAAATTGCAAATATATTAAGGTTTTGTTGTTGTGTAATGTGTTTTTTTATATATATTTTAAACTCCCACCCTTTGGTTGCTGCTCAGAACTGGTTTTGTAATTATTATTATTATTATTATTATTATTATTATTATTATTATTATTAGACATTAAATTTGTAGTGGAGTCATGTTGTTGTAAATAATTGATTTCCTTTAACTTTTAAACAGATATTTGAACAAATAAAAATAATTTTTTAATGATTTTCATCTACTTTAAGCCTGAAATGAATGTTTGTTTTCAGAAACACAGTTTAAAGTGTTTGTTGTTCTTTTTCTTGAGCGTTCCACCTTGAAAAAATATTTTTGTGAATAATGGAAAAAGAAAATATGAAAGTTTTTTTATGAAGAGATATACAATAATGTGCGCAGAGAGGGATCCTAATCTTTGTGTGACACCGGTGTTCTGAAGAATGTTGGCAGGAATCCAAAATCGGACCAAATCCAACACAGATGCACAAACGGGGGGATAATAATAAAAACATTTTAGTGGAACAGCACTGATGGGGGAATTACCTGCCATTACTTTCCACCTCTGCTGCCTCCTCCTTCTATTCATCACTCCTCCACCTGCTTTTATCCCAGTGCCTCCAGAGAAACCAGTCAACCTAACCTGCTGGTCCCGGAACACCAAGGACCTGACGTGCAGCTGGGCTCCTGGAGGACAAGGAGAGACTAACATCAGCACTCAGTATAAGCTCAAGTACAAACTCAGGTACACACACACTGTCGCATCACTGCGGCAAATATTTAATACCGGTAGAGATTTGTGTAAACAATGTGAGCAAGAACAAACAGAATCCATTAGAATAACAAGAAGGTACTTCAGTCAAGAATAACTCGGCTTGTATTTAAGAGATAAAATATTTTTCTGAGTTGTTTTATCCTGTTTTTCTTCCCGTCCCAGATGGTACGGCACAGAGAAGGAGTGTGAGGATTACAGTCACACGCAGCCGTACTCCTGCAGCATCACCCAGGACCTGCACCTCTTCACACCGTATGAGATCTGGGTGGAGGCCTCCAACCAGCTGGGCCAGGCCACCTCTGACATCATCATCCTGGACATCTTAGATGTGGGTGAGTGTGAGATGAAAAACACTTTGACCTTTTAGCTCCTTGGTCTGTGTGTTAACGTAGCCTCGGGTTTTAGGTGGACGTTCTCTGTTGGTGACCCTCGTCTCAGGTCACGGATCCTGGAAGCAGATCAACCACCTGATGACTCGTGTTTTATCGTGTCTTTCTGTCATGGTCGACTTTATTCAGTTCTAACATAACTAATAATATGGACAGTTATTTATTGCTGTCGTTTGCTGAATTTCAGCTTTAACTGAACTAAATATCTCAGTTCATGACAGCGACAGTAACCTTCTCTCCTTATATGCAGTTTGTTTAAATATTGTTTTTCTTTTTACATATTTGCTTTGACACGACCTGCACACACGCTGCATTTTTGCTCTGTATGAAAAATCAATACAGATTTGTGGGCAGCGTGTTGATAAAACATTTTTCAGATTCCACCACATCCAAACGTGCTGTGATTGATGGACATCTGCTGCTCGTAGAGGCTTTTTAAAGTCAAGCAAAGTCTTGTTCTAACAAAATGATGATTATAGTATATCTCATGAACGCTTCACTTTAAGTAGATCATGTTACAACTTCACGTGGTTATCGACCTGCGTGTTCTTAGCACAGACAGATTCTTGGCTGAATGTCTACAGCTTCAGCTCAAAGGTAACGTTCTTCTCAAGAACTTTTCAAACTCTAAGCTGATAGGAAGCGATGCCATTCCCTTTTAAAGTCATGCTCTGTGGTCTGCGACTAGATTAAAGCAAATAGAGCACGTAACAAGACAAAATTCTCTCACAAAGCCAAACACACACGCATGTCCACACCTGGACACACATACTTTGGTTTCAGCTGTGTGTGAGTTGCGCTGAGGTGAACAGACTCCATGTAAATAACTTTGAACTGAACCGAAAGCTGTGTGTCTTTTTTGACAAGCTCATTTTCTTTTTGCTCATGTTCTATGGATACAACACACACACACACACACACACACACACACACACACACACACACACACACACACACACACACACACACACACACACACACACACACACCCACAAGTGTGTTTTGTTATCCTTATGGGGACCGTCCATTGACTTCCATTGATTTTAGTAACTAGATTTATACCTAACCCAAACCCTTTTCCTAACCTTAACCATTACTGATCTATAACTAACCCTAAGACTAACTAAAACTCTATTCACACCATACCTATAAACCTAACCCCTAACCCTAAAAAGGGGAGTCCCCCTCATGGGGACCAGGCTTCGGTCCCCACAAGAACCCTCGGACCCCAGAAAGATGGTAAAAGTCAGGAAACGGGTCCCCAGGAGATCAGAAATACAAACCCCCCCCCCCACACACACACTGACTGCTGGAATGCTTCATGCTGATCCTCAAACCTAATCCTGTCTTCAAGGCGGCTGCAGACCCCGAGGCCAGAACAGTTTGGCTCTTTGAGGCTTAAAGACTTGGACCTGAAATAATCCAACCTGATTAGCTCAGAATTCTTCACCTGGAACACTTGCAGCACACTCCAACCTTTTCTGGGAAAATGTTTTGAAAGAATATAGAGTTTCTGGGGTGGACATGCTGCTGATGAGGCAAAAAGTGTCCATGAAGCTGTAATCTCTTTCTTCTTGCTGATGTATTCAAGCACACACCTGTTTACACACCTCCAGGACAGGGCGGGGCTTTGTGTGGAAACAACAGTGGGCATCAAAAGTGTGTAGGGGTTTTTTTTTGTTGATGCTTTTTTTCTTGTTTGGTTGTTTGGCTTTGTCTCTGTCCTGACAACCCAGCCTTCCTTTTATATTCCAGCGTTTTTTTAACTACAGAGGCAGGTCATAAAAGAACCACACCTGCATGGAGCTGCTGTGAGTCACTCACATCTGCAGTCAGCTTCGCAGGTGAGGCGGAAACACCTACAGTTTGTCTGCATTCCTCAGTCGTAGGGAGTCATATGAACCGGGGAGACTAGAGGAAACTTGTATCGCCGTCTGACTCTTGACACGATGACGCGTCGAGGAGTGACATAACATACGTTAACAATGATTCAGAGTATTTCTATATATAGAAGGCTCGCTGACTTTGATGGACGTGATGTTTGTAAACCTTTTTCTCTGCACGCCTCCGCATCGCTTACACAGTTATGAGGAATTTTACCTGAAAATGGATGAAACTACAACTTCACATGAGAAACGTGTTAAGAAAATAATTATTTTAAAGCTACCGGGAAATATTTATATATATTTTTTTTTGCTAAAGTCAAAGACATTTAAATGATCGTGGCTCCTTATCACAGGGATGATGTCACACCACGTAGAAACTGATGAAATCCCCTGAATCTGTATTGACACTGTGGTTGAGAATCTTACAAACAATCTACATAAACTTTTATTCTCAACAATTTTGTGTTATTTTCATTTCGCGTTCTTCCAGTTTCACACTGGATGACGACTCTGCTAAACCCTGGAAAAGGTCTTCAGGCATGTTGCAGGAGAGCATGATGGAGTGTGACAAGTTAATGACGGTTCTGAGCACTGAAAAACGGTCTGAAACCATGTTTGCTTGGGTCATCGGGGTCTTGGGCAAAGCGTCTGGGAACATGGTGAGAGTAAATCCATGACATGGACCATAGTGCAGCCTGGTCGTCAAGAATTTAAAGCAGAACTGGACACGCTAGCCTCATGTTAACGATGGCGTGACCTCGTAGCCCGTAGCAACACACGCCGACACTGTGTTTACTTTTAGAACTCTAGATAATCACCAGAAAAAGCTTTTAAATCTCCATTTTGTTCCAGTTTCTCCTCTTCATCCTCCTCTTGGAGTTTGTTTACACGAGTGAGATCACGTCCTGAATGGAAACTGAAGTTTATATTAAAACGATCTCAAACCTAAACGAGAGCAACATTAAGACAATGTTCTGTCACTGTTTGTTTGTTTGTCAAAGGGATAATTATTGTCAGATGAAACAGCCTCTAACAGTAAAGTCAAGCCATCAGAGCTGAGAAGACGACCAGAAACCACAAACCGAACTTTTCAAATGTTTGCAACCCTGCAAAGATTTGAAGATGAAATCTGTTTTTTTTTTTCTGCAATTTTTTGGTTAAATCAAAAACCTTAATTTGTGTCTTTTTTTGGTACATTTAACTGGCTTCCAGCTCGCTGCTGTGATTTTATCACACAGCGTCTCTAATCAACATCAGGACCCGAAAGGCAGACTAACAAAGCTGGAAAACAAGAAGTAGAAAGACAATGAAGTTATTTTTCAATGCAGAAACATTTTTGTGGGGCTCGGCCTTCGCCAGGCTTTCAGTTTGTCGTGCAGGAAAAATGTTTCTCACAGATGTTTTAAAAGCTTAATTGAAATAAATCTTTTTAAAAATTTTTTGCAAAATGTGTTTAAAACAGAATCAAATGTGTCAAAAAAAAAAATGTTCTCACATAAACAGAAATCTGTGGGAATCATTTTAATTAAATACGAGTGGTGACTCCTCGAGAACGTTTATTTATTTACTTGTTTGTTTGGTTTATTTGTTGGTTGTTATTAAAGCTGCAGCTGTCTTGCTTTTCAGATACGTTCGATTTGGATGTTATTTAGTTTTTCACCCACAGTGACCCTGATGGTGGGACAGATTCGATGTATCTGCCACCTTTTTTAGAAGACTGTTAAATGATTTCAGTTCTATTCAGATATTTTTTCATTTAAAGTTTTTATTATTTTTCTTGCTTTATTTAAACAGATGTTTATTTAGATAAAAGATTATTTTGTTCTCTATATACAAAGGTATTTGGTTTTTCAAAATAAAAGTAAAACAAACATCACCATGGTAACGGTGGTTACATCACATGACCAACTGCATACTCTGGATCCAGCTGATGTCATGCGTGTTGTTTGATTCATGTCAGATCCATAGCGGAATGATTTGACCTGTTTACGTGTCGTGATCTGTCTCCATCACAGTGACCACTGACCCGCCGTCAGGCGTGACCGTCAGCCGCGTCGGCCAGTTGGAAGACCAGCTCAGCGTTCGCTGGGACGCCCCACCTGCTCTCAAAGACTTCCTGTTTCAAGCCAAATACCAGATCCGCTACAGGCTGGAGGAAAGCAAAGACTGGAAGGTAGAAAATACCAATTTAGAACATGAATCTGTTCTTTTAGTCTCTTACATACGATACAAACCGACACGTGAACTGCAGATTTATCTCAGCGGTTTCACATCTTCAAACACTTCTTCTGTCAGGTGAGTTTAGAGTTGGAAATTAATAAATCATAGGAATCAGGTTTTAATAAAGAAGAAAACATTGGCCAAATCCATTGTAAACAAAGGCCTCGCAAACCTTTTATGAATGAAAAATACATGAGGAAACAGTCTGTCATGCAGATGGAACTTCAGAGAAATCATTTTCCTGGGGATAGGAGGGAGGATTCTGCGGTAATTAAGGAGGAATTACACCCCTAATATAAGCAAGTCTTTACTTGCAAAGTGGAAAAAAGTATGAAAAAAGTTGAGAGGTGCAGAGAAGGGATGATAGCATTGAAAGGAGGCGAGAGGAAGCCTGAATCCAAGTGGCTTTAAGGGTTGATGGTGGAAACAAAGCGCCTCTGAAGCGGCCCTAATCATGAGGTCATGCTGAGGAATGGAGGGATACATCTCAGCTGTTAATGTCTTCAATATGGCCGTAAAGACGCTCAGCTGTACCTTCTGCTTCTCTGGCTTCCTCTTACATCACATCATTAGCTTTCTGATCCCAGTAATTTACACATTCTGCTTTCCTCCTTAACACGCGTTTACAGACGGGGCAGCAGAGAAAAGACAAGATAGAAGAGTATTTATCACAACACGCGTGTTTGTATGAGTACCTGTGCACGCCCGTGTGTGTGTGTGTGTGTCACAGCAGATCCACGTCTGTAATAAATAATGGAGACCAGGTTTTTACCCAGCAGGCACGGTTACGTTAAAATAGTTTCATAAACATGCTGATCAGGAGCCACTAAACAATGTGGTGTTCATGCATGTGCAGGTCTGCGTCTGGTTTGTGGTTGTGTTTTCTGCATCTTGATTCTGCTTTGTGTTTTACTTTATGCCCACTGGTATTTAATACTGTGGTCAGACCTCCAGCGCTCGCCTCTTCAGCGTCTTCTCTTTGCTCTTTAGGTGATGGATGACGTTGGGAATCAGACGTCGTGTCGACTGGCTGGACTGAGACCTGGAACAGTATATTTTGTCCAGGTATCTCGTGTGTTCACATTTATGACGTTATCTTTAACTATCAGGTCTTTTAAATCATGTTGTATGTTCTGCAGGTTCGCTGTAATCCTGTTGGCATCTACGGCTCTCGCAAAGCCGGGATCTGGAGCGAGTGGAGCCACCCCACAGCTGCATCCACACCCCACAGTGGTGAGCACACTCTCACACACGCTCACCGTCAGACGTCCATGAAGAAGAGTCTTTTTGTTCTTGAGCTCAATTTTTGTGGCTCATTTTGGTCCCTTGAGAAGCAATTTGTTGCTGAGAAATGAGTCGGATTTCACCGTGTACCAGCAGATTCTTCACACAGGATGAAAATGCTGCTGTCTGTCTGCAACGCCATTATTTTTTTTTGTTTATTTTACAGTTTTTAACAGCTTTAGTTAATGGATTGAGTAAGTAAATAAAATAAAAAAATCAAATTACTGGCATTCCAAAGATCCCAAAAATCAAAGCAGACCTTTACTACACTGCTGTGAACACTTAGTACAGATTTCTCCAACACATTTTAATATCAAACAATGAAAATTTGAGTAAAAAAAAAATAAAAATAATTGATTGATTGAATTAAAAACAATTCAACTCAATCAACCAAGTGTGGAAAAGTAAATGTCCCCTAAAACATTGGGTGGCAACAACTGACCCAGTCTCCTTACTGGATTGTTTAAATTCTACCACACTGGAGGGTTTTCTAACATGAACCACCAGAATTTCTGTTTGTCTGAGCCTTCCAGAGGTTAGGGTTAGGGTTACAGCAAGTCGACAATTAAGATCTTTTAAATGTGGTTTCTTTTTGAAGGATTATAAGCAGATAATGTGTTTTAAACTGCTTTGAAATACTTTAATTTGGAGAAAAAGAGAGACATTTTGATCAGATTGACGCGCTAACAACTAGTCTGAATGGGCCAGGACCAAAGTGAACTTCTGCCATCTTAAAATATTTCTAACCTCCTAAAATAAAATAATATAATTGTTCATTTGAACCCTATTTTATAAACACTTATATTGTTGTCTATTTTAATTCAACAGTGATTTACTTTACATGGTTATTTCTGTGAAAAAAACAGCCACAGCTGTGTGAAGCACTTCTGTGTAACACTGTCAGGGTTTTATTATATTTCTACCAGAATAACCTTATAAAAAAGGACATGAAGACAGTGTAACGTTTACAACAATGTTTTCATGAACTGATATTGAATTTCTGTGGTTGTATAAGTGTAAGAAAACAAACCTTGACAGAATTTTCTGTTTGATAAAAAGTTTAAACTCCGTGTTTGTTTTTTCCCGTGCAGAGCGGCTGATGTCGGGTTCCTGTGACTCGAAGTCGAGCGGTGATTCTAACTCCACCCTGCGCAGGGAGCTGAAGCAGTTCTTTGGCTGGGTAAGGAAACACGCCTACGGCTGCAGCAGCATGTCCATGAAGCTGTACGACCAGTGGAGGGTGCTTATGCAGAAATCCCCCAAAACTCGCAACCAGGTAGGTAAGCATCACTAATGCCGTGAAGAAGCATATGCAAACACACACGTTTCCATGTAATCACAAGCGGGCGTGCACACATGTCCTGCATATACAAACACAAACAAACGGAAAATGATTTTCCAAATTTCGATTTGTAACAGACTTTGTCTTTGTTTTAGGTTCTCCAAGGGGATAAATCGTAGCACATGCTGACTTTTCAAGCTGACAAAACAAAAAGAACTGAATGAATGCAGGTTGTGTTTTTGTCTATATGTGAGAATGAGGAAAAAAAAGGAGACTGCTTTCGTATATTGGAATTATAAAGACAATTTGCTACAGCCGTTTTCAGCCGTGACCACGAGAGGAAAAGAAAAACTGTGGGAAACTTCATTTCCAGGGAACATGAGCATTAAACACCACACAGGTGCGAATGACTGAGATGCACCACAAGCGTCCTGATGTTAAAGACGTCTCTGCTTCCACCTTGTAGCATAAACACCTCGGACAGCAGTGAAGACCTTTGACATACATTCGACCTAAATGTGCACAGAAGCGTTCAAAAATAATCCAAGTGTTTGCTGAAGCGTGCGAAAGTTTCTCTTGTTGGTTCGAAGCACCACCTAGTGGCTGTTCAGCATCTGTGATCCCTTCAACTAAATGTAAAAAGATAAAGTAACAGTATTTTAATAATAAATGCTTTGTTTTATGGGAGGATGATGTGCCGAACTGGTTCTGAGTGCCAGTATGTGACTGATGACATGATGGTGTTTGTGTAGGTTTTGGAAACATTTCGCTGCCTTTTTATTTTTGTACTGAATTGTACTCGTATATTTAAAGTATAAAGTTATGTTTTATAATTCTTAAATTATGTTTAGTTAGTGAAAACTGTACAATGACTGAAGATGTTATCGATCCCTGATGGTGTTCCATAAAAAGGCTGCCAGAAACCAAAAGTTTGACCTTTTTTCTTTTCACCTGCGTGTCTGTGTGAACGAACAACATCAAGCTACAGAATTAAACAGTTACACACCTTCTTATTAGTCTCATCCTTCTTTACATCCATCCAGATGTTGTGTGATTGGAGAACATCAGTTACACTTTTCTGCAAAAAAAAACAGCTCTAAAACTTACAAAATCAACCAAACAATTAGTCTAATAGGTTATTAATTAAGACATGAGTTTCTGATATTTAATAGAAATGAAAATGAAGGTAGTAAAAACTCCAGCGTCCGCTTCCTGAATGGTTTTTAATCCTGGTTTCGGAGTCACATTTTTAAACACCTCTCACTGTCCCGTTTCAGTGTTTCTCTGGGAAACTTGAGCCTCTGCTTGTGTTTCCTGGCAGCAACCAGCCACGCAGCGAATTCATCTCCCTCTGCTGACACTTCAGAGTCTTGTTACTGCACCTGTGACCACTCAGTCACCGGGGCTTGAAATTTAAACCAGTGAAAAGGTTTTCTTTTAAATCTGACTTCGACCCTTCCTCTCCAGGATTTTATTTACTTCTGTCTTTGCCAAAAGTTTATCCTTCTGGGTGTATTTCTCTGAAACTTTTCAAATGATTGATGCTGATTTATCAAACAAGCCCACAAGAAATCTAGAGTTTTGTATTTTACTTCAAAACATTTTACTGACATAATTTTTTATAGTTTAACTGTTCAAATTAAGAGTATGTCAATAATTAAACTGGAATTTCACTATTTTTTTTTTCAATCTTCAAGGGTTTAATCTTTATTTATTGAAAAAAATAAAGACAATTTTAACAAAATTCACTACCAGCTTTCTTCCTAAGACAAAAAGCAAAAACTGAACTTGAACGAACTAATTAGATAAATTGATTTTAAAAATCCAAGTAGCTTTGCAAAGTAGCCATGTTTTGTGTCACTTATTGAAATTTTCCATTAATTTTACAACTCTAAAATTAAAACGAAGGCTTGTATTCTTCTTCTTGAGTGTTCAGATCTTGAAATAACTAAAAGTGTGTAACTGCACTATTTAAATATTAATTCCGCTGGTTTTTAAGTGTTGCTGATCCAACTAAAGGCTAGTTGATGTTTATTGCTCACCAGTCCATGATATTTATTACAGCAACTTTCAGGTTGTCAGACGTTCACCTGACCTCGTCTTTACATTTTTAATAGCATATGTAATGAACTACTGTTACTTACAGCACAAGATTCCGAAATTCCCTGCAGTGGAAAATGTTTTGGAGTGAATATTTACTGTTGGCGTAAGTTGCATCATTAGACGTGAGAAGCTGAGTTTGTTTTTATTAATGAAAATAAAGATTTTTTGCTATTTTGGTAGATTTTTGTGAGTGTCGGTCTTTTGTCATGAAAGAACCTTGTAGAAAATGACATATATGGAGCGTTTCAGGCCTGTGGTTGATGCAGGCTATTTTTTTACCACTTGGTCATGAATAATTGAGTATATGGGAGGCTACAGCTCACCTGAAGTGAGCAACACAATAAGATGTGTCTTAAAGGTGAGCAGACAGATAGAGGGAAAGCAGAGGACGAGGCTGGAGGAGAATGGAGGAGGTGGCGAGGAAACGACCAATAATCTCTGCTAAAGAAAGAGGTCAGTTGGAGAATTCTTTGTGTGTGTGTGTGTGTGTGCGTGCGTGTGTGTTCATCCACATGGATTGTATTAAAGCCATGAAATCTCTCACAGCATCATAAAGTCGTTGCTCCACACTTGTTTGAGATTTCTACTTTGTTTAGAATTCGTTCCCAAACGACAGAGAAAGGACTTAAAATGCATAACCATAGAAAATAAGTCAAAGAGCTCCATATGGAACTGATCAGAGACAATGCAGCCTGAGCCACAGCGAGCGGTGGGTGTGCAGCACTGCCTCTTGGAGCCCAATCTGTTGCATCATTTTCATCACCGTCTTCCTCTTAATCACTGTCAGGTCCTGGTCCTGGAAGCTACGGTCTGCCCCCTACAGTCGGATACATCAACCATGACTTCACCAAACCCAGCAGCCCTGCATACTCCTTTCACAGTCGCATGAGCAGCGCCAGTAAGTTTAACTGTAAATCTGTCAGAAAATTCTTCAATTTTTCATCTAAATCAGAACAAAGAACATGAATAAAACTCCAATAATGTATCATGGAGTTTCAGTTGAATATTTTACAGCTTTTTGTGCTTGAATCAGGATAAAATAAAGTGTTGATGGGTTTATTTTCTATAGTGGTGTCTGTAGACTCCAGTCCAGGACCGAGGTACTACATTGGTGGCACGGTGACCCGGTTTGGCCGGAACCAGTCACCCTCCTACTCCATTTCAGGCAGAGGACGACATATTGGGAAAAAAAGTAATACAGATTGAAGAAAACTTAAACGCACACTGTGGTATGCAGGTAAAAATCCTGTAAATCTCAGCTGAAATGTCCAAATAAGTTTCTGCTTGTTTTTACAGATGAGCAGTACCAGACTCCCGGACCAGGGGCCTACAGCCCGGAGAGGGCTTCACCACAGAAACATAGGCCTCCATCCTACACAATCGGAACTCGGACAAGATACCGGTCTGTGGATCCTGTACCGGCACCCAACAGGTAAAAGACAGAAAGAGGGAAACGATCCGTCTCCTTTTCTCTTCTGTCGTCAAGTGATTTAAAGGTTTTAGGATTATTTACAGCCTCCATTAAACAGGTTGAACTATTCTGTCCTTATTCTACCAGCTACAGTCTTCCAGATCTGCTGGGCCCTCAAGTTCCTCACAAACCCTCCAGCGCCAGTTACAGCTTCTCACGTCGAAGGGGCGTCGGAGGTCCGTCTGAAGATCTTGCCAGGACGCCCGGACCGGGTCATTACAGCAGCACCAACCCAGACATCTACAGACAGCGTCAGCCATCTTTCAGCATGCAGAGCCGAACCAAAAGGCCAAATTATTCCTCTGCTGTTCCGGGCCCGGGTACGTACAGCCCGGAGAAGACTTACAGGCATATGCACAAATCCTCCTCCTTCACTATGGGCATCAGACACTCTGAGTTTGTCACCCCACTTGTAGTGAATGTGATTGAATGAAGGATATACACTGAAATAAAATGGTTTTATTCAGTTTTTCACATAATGATACACAATATATATTTTAAACAGTAACTATAAACCAACTATTTGTGAAACAAACACTGTACAAATAACATTCATTGTTCCTTTATAAATAAAACAGAACATTAATAACTCTGACTTGCATTGAAATGTTTAGACTAAAGACAGAAACAGAAGTCTCTATGGTTTGATTCTTGGTATTGTGACTTGTACTGGTGAACTCCAGTCGCTGCACTGACCCAGACCCAGCATTTCCCTCGCGCACACCTGGAACAGGTAGACCCTTCCTGGGATCAGCCCCTTCAGCTCCACCTTGGTGTTCTCAAACGGACCCAACTGAAACAGAAAACATAATATTACTCTCATCGGTTAAAGAGCTGTAAGTAAGTTAAAACTTCATAAAAGTCTTTATAAAATGAAGCTTAATAAATTCAACAATAATTCAAACAATAAAACACTAGCAAAATAATTATTTATAATATATAAACACAACTACTCTAAGAGTGTAAAAAAGGAAAATGTTATTGTTTTTTTTTGCAGTTTTTAAGTTTTAAAAATACTGTAAAAGTTAAAAATATTACAAAACCATGTAGTTGTAATTCAAACAAAAAGGGAATTTCTGAAAGATTTTAGGTAATTTTGGACTTCCTGGTGTGTCTGATGTTGGGTTTGTTGTGTAGATGAGAAGAGTTTTCTTACATTGACAGAGTCCGGGTTGCCCCTGTTTTCCCACCGGTACAGTATCTGGTACTTGAGGGGGAAGATGTCCAGGCTTGTCCATGTAGGAGGAGGAGTCCATTCCACCAGCAGGTTTTTGACATTATGAAGGGAAACGCTGACATTAACGGGAGGATCTGGTTTTACTGAGAAGAGATGGAATTTTATTGATAAAACCAACATGTCTGTACAGTGTAAACACAATAAATATCCCTCTGTGGGCCAGTAAAATATCTGTTCTACTCATTATTGGTTTATTTTACACTTTATTTTTTGACTGAATCAAGAAAAACTGCAATTCTCACCGATATCCTCCATCATAAAACTTGTCAGATGAGAGCTGCTTCCACCAGAATGAACTGCTGTGATGTTGAAGATGTAGTCAGTGAGTAGTTTGAGGTTGGGTAAGTGACAGTGCCACAGCTGCAGAGACAACATGCCCAGGAATATAATAATTAATAATAATCATTACAATCAGTCAGAATGTTCAGCGAAATATATTAAAGCAGAATATTAAAACATTATGAGATTATTTTTACAATATAAGAACACACGTGCTGCTGCTGCATGGAAGTCGAGACACACCAGAGTCCAGTATGTTACATGTTACATAATGTACCAGAAACCAGCTGTCTGCTACTGAAAACACTACAGGGTTAAAATAAAACCAGCGATGTGGATTCTAGAAAGCCCCCCCCCCATCAGTCTCTACCTGCTCTGAGGCCAATGATGTTGTCTGAGTCAGCGCTGAAGATGAAGAGCTAGGTGGGATGAGCTGACAGTGTTTGGGACCCATGTGACCATGCCTCTCACTATTAAACAGAAACATTGACCAATTTAACAACTTCTTGCTAAATGGAGCCAGTTTTACTAAAAGGGGTCAGTTCTTCACCTGTACGTTGCGATGTAATGCGTTGGAGGGTGGGAGGGTTGCGGCCAGGAGCAAAGCGTCACATTTGGGTAGCTGGAACACCAGCAGTGAACTGTGGGAATGGAGGAATGATCTGACGGCAGACAACACATGTAATAAGCTGTTTTATTTTTCCTGAAATAATTTCTCACATTTTGACTTCTCATCAGATGAAAATAACTGGAGCAGAAAAGTGATTAGAAACACACTGAAATGCTGCATCTTTTTATTTAGGACGTAGTTGTTCAATTTTAGACCACAAATTTTAAAATGTTTTCTTCCACAGAAAAAAACAAAAAAAAACATTAGGAAGACGTGAATGATTTTACAACAAATGCAAATAATATCTTTAATGACAAAATACACAAATTGGGGATGAAATAACATTTTCGATCATATTTTCCTTTGACAACAAATGATTCCTGTGTCGTCTCTGATTTACTGACCTCATACAAATCATATGATGTAACATGCGTTTCACTCACCTCCTGATCTTGCGCTCGCTCTCAGCAGGTCCAGCGCTTGACTTTCCAGAATAAAAAGGAGGAAGACAACGGTGACACACACACTGTGAAACTTCACAGCCATCGATACGTCAGAGCAAAGATTATTAACGGTTTTCTCCAAAAGCAAATATCAGAAACTTTGATCTGACACTGAGTTAAAGAGAGAAAGTCAGTGTCTCCCCAGTAACAACCTCCTCCTGTGTGTCTGAGCAGCAGCTCGATTTAAGTTTTTAACACCACTGAGGTCAAAATGAAAGAGGAACAGCAGCTGCGGCTTATCACAGGAAAACCTAGTAGAAAAAAATCCTTATTTCTGATGTCTCAAGTTTCCTTATGTCATAAACGATGAGTTCATTCATGCTTTATTGCATTTCCCTCATTTTCAAATAAAGATTTGTGGTATTATATTTGACATTGAAAGAGTTAATAAATACATAAAGACACTTATGAGTGATCATTGTTTTTCATGTAGTAAACAGGCCTGTAAAAGTCCCTGTGTTCTGTCAGGGACTCTCCTGCAGGTGTTGTGGCTGCCTGCCATCCACACACATACAAACTCACACGAATGCACAGGATCATCTTATACATTCTTTAATGTCCATGTTTATTCCTTCTGCATGGCTCTTTTATTTCAGATTGTCTTTGTGAGGCCATGACAGTTTCTTGGGGTTCCATCTGGGGAGGGAGGGGCTGTGGAGGTTCCAAATCACAGCTGGAGCCCCATCTTTGGATATACTGATACTGTGAAGACCCCCGCTGGAGGTCCGCAGGGAGGCGAAGGCCTTACTGATCCAGTTGTTCTTTGTTTCCTGGAGATCGTTGGCCAGAACTCCTTTTTGGTGCTTGAGTTCCTGTAAAGCAAAAAAAAAAAAAAAAAGATTATGACACCAAATTTTACTAAAATATAAATTAATTTAAGCTGTTTTTTCTAAAGTTGTAAAATTTTACAGAAATATTGCTAAAATATTGCTGATATATAAATTGTAAAATGCTTGAATTAGGAAACAGAATCTGTTACATCATCCATTAGAACATTTCTGCTCGTTTCCCACTATTTACAGACGCTCTGATTCTCAGGCGTCACCTGGATGTTGCACTTGGCCTCCACCATCAGCAGCTTCGTTTGAGCCAGTTCCTGTTCCAGCTCTTTAATCTGAGCCTTCAGGACCTCCTTCTCCTGGTTCTCCCTCAGCCGGTTTCCAGGTGGACCCACGCTGGCGTCCTCCCGGCTCCGTTCAGTCACCTCGATGCTTTCTGTCTGCTTGGCTGTTCCAGACTTTAGATCTGATTCTACAAGGTGTCGACAGTGAGGGCAAGTCTTCACTAAGTTCTGCAGGATGAGAGAGAAGCAAAGAAATAGACAAATTAGCTTTTTTTATTTAAAAAAACAAAGATTCACCTGTAACAGTTAAAGTAAACAAGTTGTTTTACACCAATAAATGAAAATAAACTGTAATTTAAGATGAAGTTTGGTAAACAGGAGACAGATTTCTCTCACCTTGAGTGCATCCAGCTCGTCTCTGTGGGCGGCCTGCTGCCGCTCCAGACGTTGTGTCAGCTGAGAGCAGATCTGACAGAACAAAAAGCATCTGACTTTAACTATATTAGGAATGAGCAGCTCCTACCAAACCTCTCTCATACTTGAACCTTCATGTTAGCTGCTAGCATCTGATTCACGGTGCTGTAAATTACCTGTTTGTAATCTGTAATAATACCAGAGGACTTCCTGATCTCCTGCTCAGTCCTCTCCAGCTCTCTCCGAAACACTTCCTTCAGCTCAAAAAAAAAACAAAAACCAAAAGCACTTAAATTCCCATCTTTTTACAAATAAATACACACAAACAGTAACTTGTAAAAGTCTGTAGTATTACCATGACAGCTTCTTCTTCTTTTCCTCGTTTCTCCTCCTCTGTAGCCTGAAGTTGCTGCCTGGTCCGGAGAAGCTCTTTGGTTAGTTCATCCACTTTGTCTTCTGCCTGCAAAAACACAACAATGTGCTCAGGATCTCATTTGAAAATGGCCAATTAACAGGGTCATTACATCCGGAGGCATGAAGATTGTTAAAAGGCTGAAAATGTAAAATCTTTGAAGGACAGTTTGTAGTTGTACCGTGTCCAGAGCGCTCCTCAGTGCAACCTTACTGCTGATCAACCTGTGTGCCAGACTGTCATTTTCCTGCTCCAGGCGAAGGCTGGCCTGCTGAAGCCGACGGTTTTCCTTCTGCAAAACACACACAGATCCATCACTGACTGTAGCCGAAGAATGAGTTTCAGAAAAAAATGAATCAATTAGCAGCGGTTTCTGACCAGGTATTTATCCAGAGGGTCTTCTTTATCAGTCATTATTTGAAGCTGGCTTTCCTTTAGTTTAGCTTTCTTTGTAGGGACCTGAGAAGAAAAAGAGCACTGATTTAATAACAGTAATATAGAAAAACTGTCATTTTTTTGGACTGATCTTAAGAAAGCTATCATTCCCCAACAGATTTACAGGATGTCGGATAAGCTTGACAAATCAAGAACAGGCCCATGAAAGAGATTCGAACAGGCATAAATCAAAGATAAGATAAAGCCGAGTACACGGGGGACATGGTAATCTACACTGCATTTGGGATTTTATAGAGGAAGGGAAGGTTTTTCAAAAAAGCATGAAATGGATTGTCATATCTTAAATATCTGAAACAAGCAACCAGAATGCATTTCACTTTATCTCAGATCAAAAATCTGTCTTGCAGGGGGGAAATGTTTTGTGTTCGGCTCATGCTTGTCATTGCCTGTCAGCAACAGCTCACGCAAGGAATGCAGAAAGGTCTTTTAAATGGAAATGTGCTGTATTAATATGAGGTTTCTTTTTTTTTAAATGTACAAGCAAATACAAAACAGCAGTTCAGATGATTTATAGTTTCACTGTTCGATTTGTGCAGCAGTTTTTAGGTCAGATTGGACGTGTGAAAAAAACTGAACTTCACCTCAAACACAAAACTGTTTTATATAATGAAATAAATTCATGCAAGAGTGAATTTTACCCTGAATGTTGGTCCCGTTTCAGCCACCAGACAAGCGAGGATCTCCTCCTCGCTCATCTGTTCGATCGCATGGGCATCATACGCCGTCACCATGGACACCTCCTCCATCATCCTGCCCAAATATTCTGCCACTCAGGCTGCTTCCACTTACAGACCAAAAAATAAATCCCAGAAACAATGAGAAATTCCACGTGTGGGTCACCTCACAGCAACTCTGAGATGTGAAGGAAGTTTTAAAAAGATGTAGCCGCCTCCGTTTTGATTCAGCCCAGCATGTCAGTGTTAAAACGTCGGGATAAAGTCCAAGTTATTGGGAAGTAAATAAGTCCAAAGGTGAGCAGCAAGAAGCTTATGTCCAACAGGCAGCAGAGTCACACACACACTGTCTGTTGAGAGGTGTTGTGTGTGTGTTTACAGGTGTTTAGGGCTCAATCAGGTTCAACAGGGTTCAACATGAAAGAAAGATGAACACACCCACCACTGTTTTAAAATATGTGTCTCCTCATGAAGTTTCACTTTTCAAATTAGTTACCTGCTCAATTTTAATTTATGAGGCAATAATAAGCACATAGAACTTTAACTTTTGAAAATTGTTTTTCTCATGTTGATGTTCCACATTAACTCCATGAGCTGCTCATGCATGTTAAGTTGTGTTGTTTGGGAAATGTCACTCAGGGATGTTGGTGCTCTATAAGCAGCTTGACAGCAAAACAAACAGGTGCAGCAAGTAAAGCGAGAAATGCTAGAGCGAGAGCAGAACGACAGGAAAGTATCTGCACCGATGACCCTCTCCCACCCAGTTTTTCTGCAAAGTCAAAGTGATGATGCATTTTATTGTTCTGAAATATTAAACTTGATTTTTCTTTGTCACAGATGTGTCAGTAAACTAAATGGGTTTTAGATACAAGAACACTTTACCTGCTTGTTCAGGGTCATGAGGAGTTGGAGTCCATCTCTAGACGTCACTGGACGAGAGGCGGGGTTACAACTGTGCAGGTCATCAGTCCATCACACATGATGATGCAGTTTCTTCAAATTTCTTCTCTGTAAAATCACTCTTATGTCAGAGGACGGATCGGTTCCTCTTCCTGAGAGCTTCAAGCAAATTGGGTGTTTTTCACTTCTGTCTCCGATTTTAGTCAGCATGTTTTATTTTTATTCTTCATCGTCCCTCTGCGGTCGACACTTCTTGCTGTAACTTACTGTATAAATGTGGTTTTTTTTTTCTCAAGACAGAAACTAAGATTTCAACACATGGTCACATTGCCTGTGAGTCACTGCGGTGGGAAAAAAAGACCCACAGAAGTTTTTTTAAAAAGTCCAGCAACACACAAGAACATTTATTCCTGCTCATTAAAGGAGAGAAAAAATGTGTTTTAAGGTGGAATTTCTCAGCATGTGAAGGTGCATGAAAATAAAACAACAACTAAAGGTTCAACTTTTTAGCATCAGGAGTGGAAAAAAACACTGAACACAAGAAGAGTATATCAGCAAATTTATGTGAACACCAAAACGTCAAATAAAAGAAAAAAGAAGAATCTGCACAAATTTTCCAATCACACACAAAGTATGTGGAGAAGCTCAGAGGAAAAACATGGTGAATAAAAACTGTCTTACAGTCTTAGACTGACAGTTCTAATGTAAAACATCTATAAATGTACATTTTAATGCATTCTTATTGTTAGAAAACACAAATTAAAAATAGAAGAAAATGCTGACATCTTTCACAAACCCCATAAAATCTATTAATTAAGGGTTATAATGTGCAATAACACTAAACTTTCTAGCATGTAGGATGGATTTAATATTATACATAATCCATATTTCTCACATTTCAGATTTATTTTTATCCACCTGAATTTGTAAACAAGCAAAATGTCAAAATTCCTACAGAAAACACTGCAAGTCAAACATCTGTTATTTGGTGATCTAGTTTCATTTCTGTTTACTGGAATAATCGTCCTGATGAAGAACATGTGAGACTTTTACAGCAGGCTGATTTTAGTTTCTGCAAGATGAACAAAAGTGCTTCAAAACTTCCCATTTCCTCCTTCATGTATCTGCACTGGAGAAAGTTCCAGCCCTGGTTTCTGTTACCAGTAAACAACCACTCCTGATAGAAAAGACAAGCCCTCGTGTACTAAAGGCTGAGGGGGGGTGGGCGGTGGCGGGTGTTGTCTCGATCAGTGAAAGGAAAAGTGAAACTAAAGCAATGAAGACAAACAGGGAAGTCCTTGAAAAGTCTCTCGTGATGAAACAAAGTCTTGTGTCTCCACCAACCGGTTTGCACATTATTTCACGAGTTGGAAATCTTCCCCCTGGATTTGTAAAAATTAAATTTAAATAAATAAATAAATGAGCTAA
Source organism: Pachypanchax playfairii (assembly GCA_006937955.1). Taxonomy (NCBI): domain Eukaryota; kingdom Metazoa; phylum Chordata; class Actinopteri; order Cyprinodontiformes; family Aplocheilidae; genus Pachypanchax; species Pachypanchax playfairii. The sequence goes on from SSNP01000026.1 coordinate 3,330,460, forward strand.
AGCTTATCAAAGAAAAAAAGAGGGATTTCCGTGGCTATTCCTCACCTTACTGGTTGAAAAGAAGAATCTGAATCTGAAGGTAAAACCAGATAAAACTTATTTAGGATCAACATGTTGCTCTGCTAGTGAAGGAAGCCCATTATTAGGTTATTTTTTACTTGATACAGACACAGACAGCAGGAACTGAGAGTTTAAGGAACATGATATTTTCACTAACATATTGTGAAAGACGTTTGAGAGGAAGTTTCCAAAAAGTCTCGAAAGAAAGTCGTGTTTAATCTCTGTCTTATTTTTTTAATTTGTTAAATCTTTTGGTCACGTTTGGGTTTAAAAACAAACACACACAAAAAAGCCTCTCATTTATCTCTAAAGTGAATTCTCCACCAAGTTGGATCATTTGATTTCTATATTTATTCGCTGGTTTTTAGGAAACACTCAGAACTAAAAAAAAAATTTAAGTTTTTCACATATTTCTTCACAGAAAGATCTTGTGTCACAGGAAATCTTGTGTGTTGAATGACGGTTTCGCTCCCCGAGCTCTTACGTCTTCAGTGATGTCACACCTAAGATGCAGTTACCGAAACCACATCAGCATCCTGTAGGATTTATCCCTGGGGTGTTTAAACTAAACTCATGTTGGAGTTGTGCATCATCCCTTACAGATCGAATGCTCTTCATGTTGCAGCTTCTGTGGGCTGCTGTGGGGATTTATTGCCCTCATAAGAGCTCTGTGAGTGGGCCGAGTCCGTGGTCACTTCCTTGAGTGAGCGAGCGTGGGTAAGTGACTAACGTCAGAGTGAGCTGTCATGTAGGTGTAAGTGTAATTGTGCTGTGTCTGAATTTTATTCAAAATGAAAGACTATGTGTGAGGCAGTTTGTGTAGAAATGTGTTTTGGGGGGTGAATTTGTTGTGGAAGTCAGACGTCGGTGCTGTACGGGCGCGGCGGGGGAGGGAACATGTCCGTGTGTTTGTAGGAACTCATGGGGGAGGAACCCTGCGGATTGGCAGAACAGGGAAGAGACACCGATGGGTTTTCGTAGTAGAAGCCCAGCCGTTCGCCTCCGTTACGCACGTCGTCTGCGGGTCCAGAGCGGAGGGGGTACGGCGAACAGGTGGGGCAGGGTTTGTGGAGAGAGCCGGCGTCCAGCTGATCCAGAGAGACCGGGGTGATAGCTGTGCCGTCCATGGCGAGGGCGTTGCAGGCGTTGCAGGGGAAATGAGACAAAGGATCAGCTTCGGCCACTGAGGCCGCGTCCACATCCGAGTCATTCTTCTTACAGCAGTAATACTGCAGGAAAGACACCAAATAAGAGTAAACATACAATTACATTTATAATACAGTTAATAAACATGATACGTTGGTCATGTCTGAACATCTGTACAGTTGTAACAGAGTTTTCATCACTAGCTGGCAGGATGTACCACATTACCACCCGGCCTGGTTCCGCCCAACTCCAATCTACGTTCTACTTTAAAGATTTAAAAACACTTTCTTCAGGCAAAACTAATTTATAAGACTGTGAGAACATTTTCATTCTCTTTATTGTTTTATTTGTATTTTAAAATCTTCTTTTAGAGCAGAAATCCCCGCAAGCTTCTCAATTTATATCATATTCATAGATCCATCATCTGATTTAATTTTTTACACCACCTCAATAACTTTATAACAATCGTTTTAAATGCATTTTTTATGAGTAGAAGACAAACGCGTGGATGTAAAACTGGATACCTGGAGTCGACAGTAACAGAGAACTGCTACAATGCACAGCAGTATCACCCCAGCAAGAATTCCTCCAGATATAACGATAGTTCCTGCTGACATTCGACCAGCTCTCCATCAAACCCTTCACAGACACACAGAGACAGAGTTTATATATTCATAATCCAGGTTCTTCAAGTCTCTGAGGTGGTTATTAACTGCATTTATATAAAACATGTCTTCATCCTGGTTGTGTTGATAACAGCATTGATTCATGATCTCCCAGAGGTCTTTGATTGGATCTGGTAACTGCAGCAATAACGTGATTCACAGAATTCTTCTCGTAACTGTTTTAATGAGCACCGGTGAACTTCATGAAGGAACATGAATCTAATTCGTGCCTCTTAAAGGGCCGGTCTTCTCCGTTAGGTTAGTGGAGCTGCTAGATAAGAGGCACATCAAAAAAACAGAGTTTAAATTCAGTCGAGCGATTAATTTTTACCAGCAGCTGCAAGATATTCTGACTTCATGTGTTTATTTGAGTCAACAATCTCAGTGAAATGTTTCAGTATTTTGCTGCAGTAACATAAAAGAACTTAATGCTATTTCAGACTTCTTAGAAGCGACTGGCTGAGAATTAGAACAACAAATCAGATGTAAATGTTTGTGGCTTGACCTGCAGGACTTCAGTGAATTCTGTTTTTATAAACAAAAGAAGGTAATCTGCCAAATTAGGTCATGAAATCAGCAGAATTTTAGATCTGGTTGACAACGCTCATCAAAAATAAAGGTTATGGGTTTAAAAGTGAGTGTGGTGTCAAGAGCTCAGAGAAATGGACAAAAGATGGACACATGGAATCCACACTTTTTGTTCTGAGACACTAAAATCTGCAGTGATTTTTTCCGTAATGGAGATTGTTTTACCTCAGCTGACATCTGTGCTTGTGTTTCAGGAAGCAGCGTACTGCCTCTGTTGCTGATTTCTCCTACTTGCCTTTTCTTCTAAACTACAAAAACAACAAGCACGCGCACCCTGCGGTAACCAAACACAGCAGAAATGGAGGGACTCAGCAAATAAATCTTGTCTTCCCAGATACATATTCATTTAGACATACGTCCACTTAAAAAAAAATCCATTCTGTATTTGCTTTACCATTTAACTTTACATGTATGAGGGTAAACCAGTTTACAAGCTTTAAACGTGAAACAGATTGAAAACACACAGCCATGACTCACAACTAAAACATCTGCCTGGAGGATTTTAAAGGCAGGAATCAACCAATCAGCCTGCAGGTGAGACTGAAATGAAAATAAACATTAGAACATGTAAACACATGTTTAAGGACACGCTACCACTTAATGTCCATTTGAGTCACAGGTATGTGATCATAAAAAAAAGGACCCTAACCCTTAAAAAATAAAAAAGCGGGAGATATAGAAACCCTAAAAATAACATAACCTCCTTCATGGTGGTCTATCAGCGGACATTATGGAACATCAGGAGATGCAGGGAACCATGACAACCTGTGGAGTGTTTCTCTCAAAGCCACCTCTCACTGGATCTCCTGCACGGACAGAAGAGGCTTTCATCTAGAGGAAAAGGTTATTATAAAGTTTAAAATTTACACTTCTTTAATAACAAATTGGCTTTGGATGAGATTTACATTGACTGAATGTTGCACAGCTGGATCATAAATACATGTTAAATTAAGAACATCTGCATTTTTTCTTGGCTTTACATATAAAATTATTCAGGACAAGTAGCTCTGATTGACTCTGTTTACACAGGAGCAGAAATCGTGCAAAAGAAATCAAGATATTCACACGCGTGCAGTGATGATCTCAAATACACACTCAAGCATCAAAGAGGGTTTTTCTAAACAGGATCATGTGACAGCAAAGTTTCCTGTGCATACGAAACATGCAATAAGCAAATGGATGCCTTTTATTTACTAGCAGTCACATCAAAGCATCAAATAACCATAAATCACAGTTCAGCACGCCCACCGGGAAGCAATCGGAGAAAATACGGTATTACTCCAGTATTTTGACATTAATTTAGACGGATTCAAACTGGATGATTAATTTTCAGCGCTGCCTTTATAGTGATTACAACAGAAGAGTTTGTTTCTCTGCTGTTTAGCTTGATTAAACGAAAACATTCAGATGGTTCGAAGGCATTTCATTGCACACATTTCTTCCTAAAAAGCAAAACTAAATAACAAAGATCACATCCAAAGCTGTAATTTGTATTAAAATTACATTAGTAACAATACTATTACTTGAATTTCTTTTCTATGAGTCGCAAAAACCCTGAAACAGCCTCTATGTAGCACCACAGAGACATTGTTGCAAATGCAAGACTTCATCTGAAGTGTGTTACTATGTAAATAATTCATTTATTACGTGTAAGAAGCTTCCTGAACTGCCTCATTTTAGAAAAACAGAGCAGATGTCCAACAGGACACTCTGGACATGCAGCCAGGATGAGGCGATGTCAAGGTTTATTATAGATACGTATCTGCATGAAAAGCTGTAGAATTTAGGAGACTGTAAATCCAATAAACTTTAGTATCAGCTGCATTCAGACCAATCAGGAACTTCTATCATAAATATTTATAATTTCAACACAAAAACAACTCAAACTGGTCAAATTATCCCTGTGAAGTATCGAGTCATGTGCATTTTTGACTTGTTGACTTTAATCATCAAACTGATTCTAAGGCAACTGGTAAATTTTACTCATTTACACTTTTCATACAAGGAATTTTTGGAAAGTTTTCTAGGAAATCTTTGATAATTATTAACATAATTATCATTAAAATCAATTCTATATAATTGAAGCTTGGAAACGGATGTAATTTGATCCGCTTGACTTCAGACCTGCATGTTTTTCACCTTTTCTGAGGTGAGATTTGGTGTATTTTTTGTGTCTTTATTGCGTTTCAGCCATCAAACGTCAGTTGAGTAAAGTGTTGAAACAGTAGAGAGAAGATTTATGATCCTCTTGTTAAACATGACGTGTTGTTATGGAGTAATACTCCAATTACAGAAGCCATGCAGCGATGTCAGAGTGTGTTTCAACCAGCAGACCTCCCTCCTCGTCTACTCGCTCTGCAGCGGCTTCCATTGCGTCATTGTACTAAATTATATACACCAGCAACACAATAATGTAGTTAAAAAGCAAAGTGAGGTCATTCGTTCTCCATCTCTCTTCGTATTCCTGTTTTTTTTTATTTTTCCAACCTTCCTTTTCATTAAACTACATCAGTCTCATCAGTTTAGATCTAAGATCATCTGTTAGTGGCACAGTTTTACTAAACAAAGGCCTTCCCTGACATTTATCAACACAGACAGAACAACAGAACCTTTTAAGAAACAAAAATAAGTGATTTTGACTATCTCACAACCAGATTATGCAAGAAAGGAACTGCTCAGGTCAAAAGTCTCAGATTCAAGAATTTCCAACAGACTGGAGAGACAAAAACGCCAAACGACATCAGCCAGAAGAGTCACATGAAACACTTTGAGTTCCTTCTTCAACACGGTTCACATACGATCAAAACGTGTCTCATGATGGCAGATTCAACCGAGAAAAACACACAGGAAGTCAGAAGGTTTTGATGCAGCTGCTATCAAGAACATGTGACAGAAAGATGAACTGCATGTTATTTTTAACAAGCAGGGTTAATGAACTTTCTTAAGTCCTTAACAGTATTTTTACTGGTAACATCAAGAAAATAATCTCATGCCTTAACTTAATTCTTTTGCTTTAAATACACAAGTCTCCAATAATGATCTGATATGAAACTGTGGTATCTACGGGAAATACAAGGGAACTGTAACTGCCCGAGCATCATTAATAAATCAGTATCAATCGGTTATCAAGTGATCCTGCACTCACATGACTTCAAATAGATAATATCGGCCTTTTAATGCAAAATGTTATGATGAAATGGGACAAATGGGTCCTTTTGTTTCTTTATTGCAACAGAACAAGTTCTTCATTTGGATTTTGTACCAATAAAAAATAATTTATATCAGAATCCAGTAGTTTCTTGTTTTGTTTAAATGTGGAAAAAAAGAGGATTTAATTTGATATGATTTGAGATCATTTCATATAACTGTGCTGTTGTAAATTGTTTCTAGAGCAGATTTAACAGTCTAATTAAAATAAAGTGAGCATATTGTTTCGAGCTCTCACACCTTCAGACACAACACACATAAAGCCCCCTCCCCCCGACCTCCACACAACTAGAGATGCAACGAGAGGTGGAGAGGTTTAACACTCCACTTGCAGAACTATATTTAGTAGTTTTGTCATCTCTAGATGGAGTGAAAATCCAGAGCTGAGAGGCAGTGGAGAAAAGGTGTCATAATTTAATTTGTTTTCTCTGTGGGACATGAAACACTCTTTGTAGCTGACTAACGTGTGCACATACACACACACACACACAAAGTGGATATCTGCACATCCCCCAAACAAATCCCTGATCGAACACTGAAAAGCTGAAAAAAAAAAAAAAAAAGCCTTCTTTAAACGTCTTATGTAGGAAGACGATTTGTGTTCGGAAATCAAACGCCGTTTCTCCCACATGATGCCTGAATGAGCCGTGGAAATTAAAGGAGCTTTAAGACGAAAATTTAATTAGAAAGAAAAAAAAAAAATCTGCCAGAAAAACAAGTCTAAAATCTTTGAAATTATGATTCTGGGAGTCAGGTATGAAGAGATATATGTAGATATTTGATATAAAGCTGAAAAGATTAGAAACAACAAAATAACTGAGTAGGTCTAAATAAAACACCAGCTCATCTGAAACACAAGGAAGCCATTGTTGTCACCATGGATGTAGTGAGGTTTATATTAGGGGGGCTGAAACCCTCTTAAAGTGTTCACAAGCCTCTCGTGGTCATAGTGAAAGTGATACATTTGTTTTCCTCACTAACGAGGTAAGATTTCCAGCTGAAACGTGTTCAATTAAATGACTGTAAAGAAAGCTGTGATGATGCTAATCATACAGGTTGAGCTGGGAGTCAGTGAAACTGTGTAAAGTGCACGTGAACCTTTCTGTGTGGTTATTTTCAGCACAAAGCACAAATCCTGGTATTTTTCTGAAGACTATCATTTAGTGTTTCGTGATCTAGCAGTTAGCTAAATGAGTGGGCATGGTTATAGCTATTCATAATCAAAGACTTAGGACTTAGTGTTGTAAAAAAAAGTGAAACTGTTTTAATAGAAATGTTGTTTTTGTGTCTCCTTCCTGGTTTGATTAAGTTCCTTTAAGCATCTAAAGTTGTTCACCTTTTGGTATTTAACACGCCTCACATTGTTTCACTCACATATGTTTTAAATGTTGCTGCTTTGGATCCGGACGCCCAACAGAAGCTACAGATTTCTTTTCACTTAAACAAAATGAATGTTTCTGAACAGTCATCAGCACTTTTCTGTCAGCAGGTGTTAAAATCAGCTAAATTTACTGAAGTTCCTTCCACCATATGGCTGCCTGCAAACGCTACAAGAAACATGACAGAAATCCCACCGTTTACAATAAATGATACAGAATCTCCTACCGGTCTGATTTGACATTTTATCTGTGAGACTGTGAAAGTAAAAATGGATCAGCTTCATGAGGAAGGAACGGCATTGGGATCTGGATAAAGTCCTTTCATAGAGAAGACATAGAAAGATGATGTTACAACCGCTGACAGATGGGACAAAGAGAACATACCAGCAGAGTATGAGAGCGGGAGACGATGGCTGTATCTAAGTGCGTCCCTGATATATACTTTCTTAAATAATAATATGAATATTTTGTTGAGGTGGCCAACTTTGCGCTGGAAAATCACAGCAAGTCGCTGCAAAATTTAAAGCCCGGGGGCTTCAATTATTCAGGTATCGCTCCTTTAACAATATTTTTCCATCATGGGGCAATTTAGTCAGGTAGTGAAATCCGGACTTTTTCTGCCTGGTGCCACTGAGAGCACTCATCTCAGCGTGTGAGGAGAGGAACGAGTCCCCATCGAGGATGGAGACACCTGCTGTTGAAGCAGAAGGGAACAGAAGAGGTGCACGTGGGGAAAAAGGGCAACAAAAAGTGAGAAAATTAATTATCAAACTGATCTGAATTAATCATCCTTCTATTCCCCTGAAACTGATCTTTTTTATGTTTGGGGAGATCGTTAGGCATGTCCATTAGAACTGAAAGAGCTGGAAGTCAAGCAAAAATAATAAGAATAAAAAACCTTGAAAATCTAAAGCAGCAGCTGAGATGTAAGTTGACATGAAGGAAGTTTATAACAGCACGTTCCCTTATGCAGTTTGTGCAAAGGAAAGCTCCTGAAGTGATATGAAAACCACATAATGTTAAAGATCCAACTCATAAACCACTGACAAACCACAGCTACCTGTAGAAGTCACCATCTGATCCTTGGCTGTTCTCCAAAGACTCCTGAGAGAGGGAAAAAAAAAGACATCCCATGTAATATCATGTCAGGAGACCTTCAGATCCAGCAGCTACTGTAAATGAGCCGGATGGAGTCAAGGTGAGAGCTGAAAGTCAAATACATGGACCTGCCTTCATTAACATCAGAAATTCATTCATTTATTAATCACTTCTGTCTGAGGTCTCATGTGTTTACACCGGGAATCAGTTATTTATAGGCATGCAGAATAAATTCTGAATTATCTAAATGAAATCACAAGATTTGTTCAGAAAATATCCTTAATCACTTAATTTTAGCAATTTAACTGTTACAAATAATCTAAACACACCTGTACGGAGGTAATTATTAAGAAACACAATATAATAAGAAGTTTTTTCGTTAGATTATTGTTTTAATTGGCAGATGCAGGTAAATTCCGCATCAGAATCCTTCAGTATAAATAAAAGTCATAGTATAGATCCAGCTTACCTTCCACACTGAAGAATATCTCATCAACCTGTTCGTGAGATGTTTCCTCCTTTCCACAACCTGCACTCACACATTTAATTACAGAAATCTCCACACCGGTCTGTTACTCCACCAACCACGTATGTACCTGCCGTACAACCGGAACCGTCACGTCATCCTCCGTGGATTCTCCCCGCACGGTTCCGCTCACAGCCAGGTACCGGTGAGATGCTGCGGGAAACCCAGAGGCAGGAGCGGATGTGAGGAGGCGGCAGTCCGGCTGATGGAGCTCGGCATGTCTGCGTCCTCAGCGGGGATCTGGAGGGGGAGATGTTTGGAACCTGCTGCCTCCGGTCCCGGTGGGGCGGGGTGAGCAAAAACACCGAGTCCCTTTCAGGGAAATAGAATAAGATTAAACCTGAAAGTGGAATTAAATGAAGAAATTCGTCCCGTTTTTGCAATATTTTACTATCAAATAGAATCTGTTATTAAAGCACAAACATGATTAAGGAATTTAAATAAGTGTAAAAATCAATCTGTAAAATCAATCATCTGTTTTCCTAGTTTTTAAAACTAGTTAAAAATGTTTGATCAACAATAGACAGGGGCGTTTCTAAAAAGTTTTCAAATAGGGGCCAGTGATAGACATGGGGTGAGACATAAGCCTTAAATAAATTGTACAATCTGTGCACACAGGATTCTTAACATACGTCATTCTGTTAAGGTGCAAAAATTTTACTTCCTGGATCAATAACTTCTTAAAAAAAAAATTAAAAAAAAACAACACTGTGAAACATCAGCTCCCAGAGAAGTTGACAATATCCTGCAGCTGCATAGATGAAAACAAGTGAAAATTCCAGCTGTATGTTTTTATTTTAAGTGTTGGAATGATAATGACACCAGACACTAATGCAACTGCAAATACATGCACACGGTTTACCGAATTGAGGGAACACATTCCTGCTGCAACCTCTTTGTTCCAGAGTTCATACAAGTCTGCAAATCTAAGCTACATGTTACAGGTTAAAGATATCAGTCCTTCTCCAAATTTAGTGCAAAGCATTTTAACATGTTAAATGTAGCATGTAGCGTGTGAGAGGGAGATAATAGTTTTTCAGGTCAGTGCACAGACTAACCTTCGTGTAAACATGCAGGAACATCTTGGTGAGATAAGGTGAACGTCTCACATGCAAACAAGTCCAACAAAAACCCTAATGATTGAACTGAATTGTAAAAGCTACTTGGATTAAAAACCAAAACACCTTCAAGAACCCGTTAACAGAATGAAGTCTTCAGGCATTTTAGCTCTTTATTATGCTGAACCCTGTTTTTAGGAGCTCTGTGTTAATTAGATAATTAACTAGAAAGCCGTTTGGTGGGCTGGAGCGGGTCAGTTTGGCAGTCTGTGTAAAAACATCTGGAGTCGATTCAGACCATGACATTTGCAACTGGAAGCTGTGAATCTTCAACACGCAGCCAAAAAGTGAACGTGGCCTTCTGTAGGAACACTGACAGCATCCAAATGTCTTCAGATTTAACTGAATACATTTAAATATCTTTAAAACTTATAGTACTTGTAAAGCATAACTATTATTTCCCACCCATTTCCAAAAGAAATTTAGAAAATGTTGATATTTTTTTGGATTCTTTGGCCTTGAACCTGTAGAAGAATGACCGCAGGACATTTAAAGACATTTCATGTGTCAGATTTAAAAGGGTTAAAGCTTCTAGCGTAGGTGCAGAATCTCAAAAGTTCAAAACACATGAGCAGTAATCCTACTTTTAATGATGTATGTAGCAAAAAGATCATCTCAGAAATGTGTTCTACAGTCCTTATATTATTAATTTCAACCATCTCAAAGTGCTCAGGAAAACAAGGTCCTGCCTGACTATAATAATCTTGGTATAATGAGGAGATTTAGTCTGCATGGCTGCTCTTATTTAAGTATAATCTTGATCCCGTTAATGACTCATCTCTTTAGACTTTCTCTGCCTCGCCGTCGCTTTGGCTAAGTAAAGCTATAGCTTTCTAGCAGGGGGGCTGATGAAGGCAGCGCCAGTGGGGAGCTCTAAGATTACTGCTCAAATTGAATAAAGGACTTGACACATTACACCAGCTCGGATGATACACCCTACTGCACTGATTAATTTAAAACCGGCACAATGTTACATATACACACACACACACACACACACACACACACAAATCACACAAATGAGTGGTGTTAACTTGGCCACCTCTTCTCTTTAACACTGTCTTTACCTCCTCTTTTTCTCTCGGCTCATGATTTGAGTTCATTATAGCCTTGGCAGGGTTCCTGGGATGAAATTAGAAAGGCAACAAGAATGACAGTGCAGCAGTGGAAAGTTTACAGGGGGGGCGGAACGATGAGCATGTGTGTGCATGCATGCTGAACAAATCTAATCTAATCTGCGCTGATTCATAAGCAAGCTTGTCTGCATGCATTTGAGATCTGCGTCCTTTAGCGTATGCACTGGGTTTAAGAGATGGAGACACAGAGAGGAGATCGAATGGCTTCTGACAGCATGAAGACGAGTCTGTGCTACAAAATCACAAAACCTCTTTAAGCAGGGCCACCAGTCGACAGCGCAGCCCGAGTTCATGTATGCCCTCCACCATGTGAGACAGTTATAAACCTAAAGGGATGGATTATAACTTTTACCATCCAGTCTTCTCAGATGCAGCTGTTCTGTCTTGTAAATCTGCACATCATAAATAAAATATTCGATTACAGAGATAATCCAGACCACCTTTAACACTATCGTCACTGATTCACTGTTCTAAAAGTAACATTACCACCCCATTTGTGATAAGACCAGTTTCAGTTCTACGTTAACAAAATAAGAGTTTAAACATTCAACAGGTGTGTTAGATTCCAACCAGTCTATAGAGGATTAATTAACTTAATACCCCAATTTCTGACCTGATCAATCTGTTTTTAGTGAATTAATGAGAAACTTGTGATTTTGTGAAAATGAACTAAAACTGTATTTCAGAAGGCAAATAAACTGAAATCTAACTCTGATGTAACCAAGGTGAATATCATAACCTGATGTGAATGTTTACTTCTGATCAAAAAGGTCAAAAAATCTCTGGTGATTTTGTGAAGACCAACGTTAAGTCAAGGACTTTATATAAACCTCACTAGACAGATCAGGAACCGTTTCTATGAGAACTTGCAGGATCAGGAAGAAAATAAAGAATTTTAAGTTCTTCAAATTGAATAAGGCTTTTAGATTTTTACCCCCAGAGTTCAGGAATAATACCAGAGCTGAAGCTTTTCAGATGCTGAAACGAAACAGTTTCTTTGGTATTGGTTCAGAATGATTAGCTTCTTTCATTTAATCCTCTTATCGAAGCTGCTACGTCTCAGGTTGGGTGTAATGTAGGACAAGTAACCCCATGCTTAATATCCTGTATTCTCCAGAGAGGCTGATCCATCAGGGAGGCACAGCTCAGATCACAATAAGCTGAGAGTTAATTAGATCTGTTTGTCATCATGGAGAACGCTCTGTTACATCTATATGCTCAGAACGAGTGATTCCCACACTATCAGCAGAAAGAACAGCATTTCTATCTTTCCCCAGAGGAACACCTGACTTCAGTTTCACTGGACTTTATTTTCCTGCATGTTATTACCAAGAGACGTCAGCCGTGGATCTATTAGTCAGTGTTGTTAACGTGCTCTGCCTGGCTCTGGATCCGTTTTTAATTACATTCATTAGAACAAGTAAATCCAACTCTGGCTTTTCCAGTTTTAGAGTGACTAAACAGAACAGCAGTAGGTTGGGTGATCTGTACGACCACAAGTCGTAACATTTCTTAGGAAAAGATTCCTTTTTAAAAACAGTCTGTTGAGACTTTTTCAGCCTTTTCGAAGGATTTCAGTCCATCATTTATTTTAATTCTACTCTAAAATCTCACTCATCTGAAAATAAAAGATTTCATATTTGTTACAGAGTGAAATTCAACCAATTTTCTGCTTCACCAGTTCCTGATTTGTCCTCGTGTTGAGCTCAGATTTAAAGTCACGGTGTATTTACAAGACATAAGAATAATTTACAACTAAGACACTAAACCAAACTAGATGCTAAAGAGTGTTTTCATCAACATACTCCAATATAAATTCATAGAGTGTATTTGACAGAGATTTACAGCAACGTTTAAATCTTCCACTGTCAACAGAATGACACTAATTTTGCATCATTCATTAATTAAGGATTTATTTTTTGCACAGCAGCACACTAGAGATTGCAACCCAGCAGAAAATCACTCCATTGAACACATCTGGAATTCAAAGTACGAGAATCAGCTTAGGATGTTTTCTAAGTTTATAAGAATGCAGAAAGTGCCGCCATTTGTTTAAAAACTCCTCCGTCACTCATAACGTGGCTAAAAACGGCTGAATCCAGGACTAAAGAGCAGATGATGCTCATGTTAAGAGTCTCAAACAAGAGACAGGAGTGCAGCCATCTGTCTATCTCACAGTTTGAACATGGGCTTATTTAAGTATCTTGTGGTAGGGGAAGAGAGGCAGAATTTCAGTGAAAGAAGGGATGTCCATGATGGAGGTGGCGCCCGCCATCTTAGGTGAGGCAGGAAGGAAGATGAGCTTAGACACCTCGCCGTAGGTAGAGTCACTTAATTTTCCTTTGTCTTCTCCTTCTTGATTTTCACCACCTTTTTTCTCGTCATGCTCTTCAGCACCAAACCCCACCACCTTTCGGAGACAGAGAGGAATTCATGTGTGCAGTAAAGTAAAACATTCCCTCTTTCCTCCGTCAGACACGAGCACGGCCATGTCACTTACATGCACGCTGAGTTTTCGGCTGCTTTCACCGCGATGTTCCTGGAACCAGGAGACGAGCTCAGCTCTGGTCATCTGCTTCAGAGCATCAATCTAAAAGACAGAAACAAAAACTGAATAAGTTTATCCTACTGGAAACAGAACAATGTGACTTCAACTGTCCTTTAACCCAAAAATAACACACACATTTTACAGATGCAGACTCCCTCCATACTGACATGCTTTGAGGAAAGAAATAGGTGTTTAAAATCATTATATCTTGTGAAAAATAGTTGGTCACGGTTAAAGGAACAAACACTTAAAGATATAAAGTTCCCTGAAACTTAAGAAGAAGATTGATGAACAAAAAGAAGAATGATTTGAAAGAATAAATATCAGTGTAGGCGTCATATTTATTAACTAATGCACTTCATAATAAAAACCTTTAAAAAAAAAAATGCTGAAACTAAATTGGTTCACTAGAGGGCGCCAAAGTTTACAGAATCCCAAACAGATCCAGAACCAGTGATGTGTGGAAGAAAGGTAGTGATGCGTTCAAGCTTATCCAATCATGGATCCAAACTCACTTAGAAGATCTGATGTTTGTCGTCTTGTTTTTATCTAATAAACTTATCAATATGTCTGAAAACAAAGTGTTGTTCTGTTTTCTTCAGTGTGATTTGAATCAATAAACAGAAATGCTGTTAGGAAAGTGTTTTTGATGTTCTGCAGCACAAGCGATGCACAGATAATAAAAAAACAGCAAAGTGTGAAGACTGATGCAGCTTCAGTAACCAGAGAGATAACACCGTGTAGAGGAGAGACGCTGAAAAAAAAAAGTTTTCTTCTCACCTCTCTGTTAAGTCTGTCAAACACGTACTGCTGTGTCGCCACCTCGGTCCAGTTCCTGTCCACCTCCTCCCCCAGGTGTGTGTCCTCACACTCCTTCAGCTTCACTAAAGCGGTCACCTGCACAAAACACACACCTCACATGCATCTACACTGTTTGCATTCTAGTTGTTTCACATAAATCTAAGACGAGTAAGAAACACTTTTGTCTAATAAAACTTTTTAGATCGCTGCTCTAACTGTAATCAAGCTAGGAGCTGCACAAATACACAAAATAAAACACACACAGACCTGAGTGTTAAAGGCCTCCTCAGTCAACGCATTAAGCTTCTCCCCAAATGAAACCAAGAACTCCTCAATCTTTAACTCCACCAACTCGGTACTGGGAGAGATGAGAGTGAGGAGATATTACAGGCTGTGGGTTGAATCTGATCCCGTTAGTCATTTATCAGTTACACTGCTGCTATTTCCTGAACACACATAGATAAATTGCAGCTGGGGAAGGGATGAACAGGAAGATACATCATACCCAGGTTTCAGGAAGGTGGTTAAGATAAATCGTATCTTTAAAGATTAAAACTGTGTTGCAGACTCACTTGAATTTAGTCGCCTGTGTTTCCACGGTGACAGAGAACCCCAGAACACCGGAGGTGTTTCTGCAGGTGGGGTAGACATGGTAACTGCAGCAAGGAGACATAAAAGACAGCAGCTGGGATTAAAGGAAGAACAGATTAAAAAGTACATTCAATTCTGTCTTTGTGCTTTCTAATAAATCCAATCTGAACGTCTAGAATTTAAACCTGAAGAATAAAAACGTCGTTCCTGTAGCAGGTTTAGAGATTACTGGCATTTCAAGCGGACCAAACAAAACCTCTTTCCTTTCAACAAGCACAACGCAGACAATCTTTATTCTAAGAATGAAATAACAGCACAATAAAAACACTCTGAAAAGGGTTGTGCATTTCCACTCACAGCTTTTATTTGTAGGAAAACAAATTTCATGGAGAAAAGGGAAAATTTCTCATACAGAGAAAAAGAAAATGAGAAGTGAATGTACCAGGCAGGTCCTGGTGGGCTGATCGGGCACTTTAAAACACTAACTCATACAAATGTAAATGCTGAAGAAAATACTTTGAGTTCTTCTGTCAGACACAGATGGTTTTTTAAATCAAAATTGAAGAGAAATAACAAACTCACCCCAGAGTCTCTTTAGTCCTGAGGAAATCAAAGCAGGGTTCCTCCATGTGCATCTGAAAAAACCAGCAGCTCAGTAAGACATGAAGAGACGACCAGCTGAGAGAACAAAATGAAACAACAAATAAACAGAAGAAGAAAATCAATATCTCTTAACACTCACTACGAGTAGTTCCATCAGTGTGTGCTCCCGTAAAGTCTTGGGCCCCGACTGGTAGAGAAGAAGAAAAAAAAAAAAAAATAATCAAAGGGTTTTAAAGCGAATGAGGAAACCCGGTTTTGATTTTAGAGAAATAAAAGATTGGATTTCGTGTATCACCTGGTAGTAAACTGTGACCTCAGAGTTGGCGTCTCCCTTATTAAGCGATTTGATTTTACAGATGTGGTGCTTCGCAGGAAGCTCCACCACTCTGAACATCACCGGTACCTCCACTGGCAGCTTGGAGAACTGCAGCTTCCTGCCAGAGGAGACGAAGGAGCGTTAATGCAGGAAAGTGAATCGAAGAAGAGCAGAGGAAAAAAAAAAAAACGAGTGTTTGAAAGGAATGAATGAATAAAATCAAGTGGAGGAGCGAATTATGGATCGACAGCTGCAGCTGACACCAATTACTGTGTGATTGCAAACAGATCTATCTGATCACATGTTGTTGGCGTTTTTATTAGGAGGTGCTTTCAGAGTAAAGGCTCACTTACTCAGTGACATACTGCAGGAACTTCACTGATTCCTGTGGACAAAATACAATAAATGTTAATGATAAGTAGCAACGAGGAACAGAGAAGACAAGGAATCAGCAAAAAAAAAAAGGGGGTGATGTTAAATCTGCTCAGTATCAGCTGATTTAAATGCAGACGTTAGCATCACTAGATTCATTCTAATCAGTTGATATTACTGTCAATCAGTCTATTTGTCTGTGACCCGACTGTTTGCTCACAGAGCTGCTGAAGTTCCCCTGCACCAGTCCCTCCGTGAGCAGCTCGGCCCTGAAGCTCCGGCTGAACGCCATCAGCTCATCCACGGTCAAACCTGCCGTCAGAGCCTGGTACTTCTCCACCATGGACCAGCGCGAGTGCTCCAAGATGAGCAAACGCACATCCCTGTGAGAACCAGGGAGGAGAATCAGAGTGAGGTAAAAGGGACGGCAAGTGTGGGAGGCTTTTCTGTTTATGGCTGTCACACATCTCACCACTAGAAGGCAACACAGACTCTGTAATGATTCACACAGTCAGATGGAAATGTCAGGGGAAAAAAGCCGGCGGGTACACAACGTACTTGCAGAGTTTCTCAGGTTTAATGAGGATGTTGAAGTAGGTTTTTTTCAGCTGTTCCATGAACATGGTGAAGACATCAGCGGAGGCAGAAAAATCAGCCAAGTGGTCAATTATCAGGTTGAACAGCAACTGCAGAAGGAAACATTATCAGAGAGTGAAGATCCCACATGAATCTGTCTGCGGTTTCATTTCTCATGCAGATATTTGACGTGTCTGCACTGCACCAATGGCTGAGTTCACTCACCGGCAGCTTGTGGTTGAATCCTTTAACCTTGATGATCAAGCCGTGCTCGCCGGCCACCAGTTTGTACTCTAACTGAGCCACTTCGGCCTCGTAGGCCGGCTCTGCAAGGTTGTGACCCAGAATGTTTACCAGCAGGTCAAACAGGACGACGCTGGAGACCAAAAGGGTTGAAATTTTAAAAAGGAGCAATGGAAACACTGAGGAGGAAGATGAATTAGGGTGGAATGAAATAACAAGAGCGATTTACAAAAAGTGAGAAGAGGAGATAAAATAACTATTAGATGACAAAGAGCTGGCAGATGATAAAATATCTGAGAGCTCATATTTAAACTTGAACTTACTTCTTAGCAGATTGTTGGATTACTGGAGAGATTAAGTGGAATCTGATGTAGGCTGCAACAGGAAGAAAGCAAATGGGTCTCAACACTTCTATGTTTGTATTAAATATCTTCATGGAAACATCCTGCATGCTACACAACACACAGAGTAACACACACACCTTTTGGGATTTTAAATTTGTTGTCCTTCTTGTACCAGAGGCAACCCATGTCGCTGCTGGCTATGCGAACAGGGAAGTCCGTGTCTGGGCAGTCAGAAGCCTTCAGGGTGAAGTCAGTGGCTGAACAAACACACAACAACAACCGATCACTCATCACTCGTCAGTTCGGTACAAACTCATAAATAATAAGTTCATTTCTGCAGGTCGGAGGATCATTTTTAGTGAGAATATGCTGGTTTTCTTCAGTAACTGATGCTGGAAGCTTTAAGCCAAAAACATCAAGTCATTGTAAGTTTGAGATTTCAGAAAGCCCAGAAGAAGAATGCAGCTTCAGGAGAACAGAACCAAAACTCTGCTTAGTCAACACACTCATAAAACCTAGTAGCGTCAGCATTTTGATCACTGCTTTAATCCAGATGTTATTGTTTATCTTTTAATTAAATTAAAAACACATCAGCTTCATCCTCAAAGAGTCATTACAGCATGCTGCACTAATAAAACAGTGTAAATCTACAGCTGCACGAACAACAACTGAAGAGCAGAAACTATCGACTGATTCTGAATCTGTTAAAGACTGAAACTCCTATTGAGATCAAATCTAAAAGAATTGTTCTGTTTTATACTCACACCAGGCAAAAAAAAAAGTCTTAAAACGTGTTTTTGTGGAACATTTTTCTAAATCAGACATTTATTTGGCATATTAAACAGATTACAGTAAGAAATGTGCCGCTTTTAAATCCTCAAGTTACAAATATCACTGATGTTTAATAAAGAGTTCATTAAAATGCGTTGAAGTGTTACGTCACCCACCGATGAACTTGTTCTCTGCAGGAAGGTGGAGGTCGCTGCTCAGCTCCACGTTTCCTGTCCACCGCTCCATCCACTCCCGATCGATGTCTGTGGAGACAGTCAGAAGATGTTTAACCTGAACGTTCCTCCACATTTCAGGACAGAATGAAATCTCTGAAATAACAAGAAGAAAACCAAACCTTCCACGCCGTACTGTGTACCAAACCACTTCTCCCTGAGGGGACAGCGGCCCTCGTGTTCAGGTGACAGCAGCATCAGGTTAGCTTTCTCTGGAGTCAGGAGAGACAGAGCTGCACCGATCACCTAAACACACACATAGACGAGTCAGGTTTGTAGCAAAGAGGCAGAGAGCAATTCTTATTTCCTCAACTTCTCTAAATGAGTCGTTCATGTGAAAGAAAACTACCCGTCGCTCACATCCAGACGCAGACAAACCGATCAGACGTTATCATCATCGCAGGAAATATAAGAACCCAGAATTAGTTTGGTTCAAAGTCAAATCCACCGCAGACGACAGGAGCTCGACTCCAGCAAATACACTTCTGATATAAAAAGATCAAATCGTTGTCATTTCAAATGGAACGTTTCCAGAGACGTTTTTACGTCTGAGTGACCCGTTCCATTAACGCCTTCATCTAAAAAAAGGAAATCTAGCATTTCAGAATAAAACTCTAAAAGTGGTTCAATCCCAGAACAACTGAGCTACTTACCTCTGGATTGTACTCAAACATGAGTTGATCTCCTGTCAGGAAGTCCTCCTTAGGGAACAGCTGCATGTTTTCACAGATGTCCTCCACGTACTCGATGGGGTCAATCTAACGACAAAGAGAAGCAACGCGCCTTTTCACCAACACACCGGCTCTGAGAATCATTAGACGAGATTTCTCTGCTGCTTGTGAATTGCAATGAAAAGAAAGTCCATCCTCTTCCAGTTGGAGGGTTTTACATATTATCATCAGGTTAGATTCATAAACTGACAGAAGGTGGACCTTCTTTTTACCAGCTTCAGTCTGTTTAAACTCTGACCTGCTCCTGATAGTGAAACTCATTCACTTCAATCCTCTGGATCTCTTCATAGATTCTAAAGAGTGAAGTGAAGATACCAAGTTATAATATTTACAAGATTAGGACAAAGTTTGGCTGGAAACACTGAAAAAAGACTTAAGAATGCAGCTAAAGCTGAATTAAACAGATACTTGTAAATAAATGAGGAGAGGGACGTGCCTTCGCTGGGGTCCGAGTGTCTGAAGCATCTTCAAATACTGGAAAACCAGATGAGTGACCTGTTAAATACACAGACAAGTAAATAAAACCTCCATCGACCTCAAACACAAACATCAGTAGATCATTTCTGACTCTTTTCATCATCTTCACTGTTAAATTGACTTTCAGCTGATGACTGTTAGTCCTTAGAAATAAAACAGAACATTTAATCTATAAGTAATCAATACATTCCTTAACTGGACTCATTTTAAAGATTTAAACATGGAAATCCAAATTTTTTCTCAGTCGTTATGTGAAAATTAAAAAAAAAAAGAATTTATGATATTATTCACACGCTTTGTTTTGCATCTGAATTTAAATGGAGGTGTATTCAGTGTCTCTTGAAAGGTAAAGATTTGTTGTTATTCAACTCCGTCACTTTATTGGAATGTTCTGACATTTCTGGGAATGCGTTGGTTTTATTGCAGCGTTAGACTGGAGATTGATTCCATTCGAATGTCAGGACACTCAGAAGAATGCTGCTACAGCCAGCAGATGATTAGCTTAGCTAGTATTAAAAACTGGGAGCACTGCAGTCTCACTAATTAACACATTATGTCTTGTTTACAGTGGGGTTACGTGCCAGACTATTTCTTGGACAAGGCCAGTTGCCAAGCAACCAGCAGACAGTACAGGAAAGGTCACTGGCATTGACCTTGTTGCAAAGAAAGTGAATGACAAGAACAACAATATTCTTCACAGAAACAGTTTAATAACAGCGAGTGAAATGTAAAAACTTCCATGTCCAAGTCAAAGAACTGAACGAACACGATGATTCGGACACTTATTCAACTTTATTTAATGCAACAGATTAAAAAGAAAATTCTTTGTTTTGTTGATGTAAAGTTAGAGATCCATATCAAGACTTCAGGCTTGTGATACATCCTAAACAGACAATCTCCAGTGCATCAACCATGAGACAAATGTCCAAATAATTAAGGAATTTGAATGTTTTGTGTGTGAATCATTAAGAGACTGAGAGAAAATATAATATTCTCTCCAACCCGGATCAGGTTGTTACTTAAAAAAAGTCAATTTCAAGGAGAGTAAAAAAACAACATCATGAAACGAGAATAATGTTTTGGTTTATTTGGAGGAAACGTATATTAATGAGTGAATTTAAACAGATGTGATTCGTTGGGTTTGTTCGGACTGCAGTAAATAAAAAGTCACATTGAAATCAGAATCACATCTGTTTAATTTGTATTTTTATATCCTCCCGATTTCTTCTGGGAGTTTAAATTTATGCAAAAAGATCCATTTTCAACCCGAACAGACGTGAGAGCAAACAGCTGCCGGCAGTAGAATGTTTTCTGTTCATTCTCAGTCTGAATCGGTAGTTTTGATATTCTATGTGTTCTAATATATTTTATTTGATGTGATGATGTTGTTCCACACCAAGATAAAGTCTTTTTGAAAAATTAACCTTCAGAACAAATGCAGGGTTTGCAGCTGGGAGATTTATTTAGCATTCTTCGTGTTTGGCTGTTTGTTTTATAGGAGAAGAAGAGAAGCAGGATCAATGTCACCAACAAACACAGAATCCAGCAGCGCGCAGACATTTTGCTGACAAGACTGACTACATCCACGTCGAGTCTACTCATCCTTCTTTTAAAATCCATTTATTAATAGAGCGCATTTAATAAAAAGACTTTTAACTCAGTGATGCTACAATTAAAATCTTAGCTGTGAGATGCACATCCAAGGAAAAATAAGACTCCTTAGATCCAAAAAGTCCCAAATCTTTTGTTACACATGCAGCATTCTGAAATGTTACTTCATCAAATAAACATTCAAAGCTGTTTCATCACTTGCACGGAGTTATTGATATGAGTTTGCTGCTGAAATATTTTTCAATTAAGTGGTTAAAGGAAGCAAACAGTCATCGTGTTGAATGATCGCCCGCTGAGTCTGAGGTTAACACAGTTGTCATAGCAACTGATAACACAAACAGCTTCCTTGAAATTACCTTTAGAGCTAAGAGAAACAAGCCCTCTGGGTCGCGCTCCCAATCTCTGTTTGTGTGTATTTTATTAGTTCTCATCACTGGAGCGTATGTGAACATTTTAACGCCTGCTGATACCGACGGAGTCAAGAAAACGCTTTTTGATCTGACGAGAAAAAAAGTAAACAACTGAGAGGTGTTTGGATTTTCTTTACCTGGTAGAAGTTTTGGAATCCCTCGTTGGTGAGGGTGATGGAGATGGAGAAGATGGAGTAGGTGGTGTTCTGGTCGAAGCCGGTCTCGCTGTTTCCCCCGTACAAAGCGAGAGCCCAACACCTGCACACAGACGTGAACGTACGTGTTCAATCAGAGGTGTAAACTGGCAACAATAATCAGATTAAGTGTGGGACTGAACGCAGGGTGATTCATGACTGCACACAAAACCCTTTTCTTTTTCTTTTATTCCTGCTGGAGTCGCGAGGAGAATAAAAAAACCCCCTGAAAATTCAAGCAGTTGAAGTTTCATCGTTTGTTCTTTGTGAGGTTTTTATTCATTTTAATACATAAAAAACAACTTGTAGACACTTAAAACTCAGAGATGATGATCTAGATGTACAGTGAGTCAAAATTTATTACAAATTCACAATAAAAATATCAGCTTTGACAGCGCTGCAAGATTTCTGAACGTCGTGCGTGACGTCGCCTAAACCAAACACAAACAGACACTTTCCTATCTGAGGTTTTATCCACTAGAAACACACTGAGTACTCTCAAATTTCCCTGACATCATTTATCAACAAGTGAATTTAGCAGACAGAATAAACAGGAATATTCTATCAATGAGGTATCAAAGTGCTGCAGATGCTGAAGGGAGTTTTAGATGGGCTCTTGGTATTGTGAGACCACTATACGAGCTTTGGCAAATCAGTCTGCCACTTAGCAACAAGAGGTTGAAACGCTCTCGTACAGCCACATCCGAAGATGAAAATGTATGAATCACATTGTCAAGTGCGACAGCAAGAGCGTATATTTTGAAGATAAGGGTGCAGACACTCTGCGTTCACTAAGAGCAAGGAAAAGGTTCATATATAAATATATATATATATATACACCCGGAGAAAAAAAACAGAGGTTTTAATTGCAATTTGGAGTACCATCAAAAAAACCAACAACAAACAGAAACAATAACACTCACTTCTGTCTCAGCACTGAGAGTATGCTTCCTGTCCCCTCGTGACCAACCAGCCACGAGATGTAGTGGAGAGGCTTCACCCTGAAACATGAAAATGAGAAACAACAACAAAAAGTAAATAAAAAATGTGATGCAATTCGTCTACAATCAGAGCAATACGCAGCGTTTAGGATGGTCTAATTCTATGTTTACATGAAGAGGCATCATTCTCCAGGAGGATGATAAAAAAAGATGCACATTTGATGCAATTTCTCTGAAAAGAGGTGAAAATGTTGTCAATCATGATCCGCGTTCATTCACATGCACACAAGTAGCGTGTGTGTGTCTCACCTGTAGTGTCTCTCTTGAGGGGGAAGAGCCCAGGTGATATTCAAAGCGTGCACTTTCCCAACAGGAACGACTACAAACAAACAGATCAGGTTACGTCTCATCAATCTGCATAAGTCAAGGTGTTAAAACAATTTCATCAGAATTATTTATGGGCTTTATTAGAGGCACAGCAGAGATCTTCAGGTGTTTGTGCTGAAGTGGATCAGTACCTCTGTAGAGTTTGCAGAACTCTGATGTGTCAAATGGACCCAGCAAATCAGAGAAATCAGGTTTGGGCAGCCCACTGTAAAAAAAAAAAAAAGAGATAATACAATAAAAGGTTAATATGTCTTCTGATTTAAAAATACACAACTTAAACTTTTCTTTTGAGTAATTATACTTTTCATAAAATACCAAGTTCTTTTAATGTGAACCCACTGAATATGTTTATAAAGAGTTGTGTCAGAGAACATAATTTTTCTGACAGGGATTACTCTAAAATGTTTTCATGTATTCAGGCTTGATGGAAATGAGTTTAGCTCAGCTAGAGAAGTTGAATTCACATGAAAGGATTTTCTAAGTAGAGAAGGAAAGAAAGAAAAAAAAATCTCATTAGCCGAGTACAGAAACATGTCATCGTTTAATTGAAATGAAAGCTTTGAAAACATGGAGGTTTTGTGGCTTTCATGTAACCAACACATGCATGTTTACGCTGTAAAAAGTAGCCCAGTGACTCATAAAGAAAAGAGAACCAGAGTTGCATAATAAAACACCCATTCAGCTAGTATGGATTGATCCATTTCAGGATTATTAAGATGAAAGAAAAAAAAATGTCATGAGTTAAAGAGAGCAGAGAAAAGAGCCGAAGGAAGGTTGGGACGTTCGTATTTGTGCAAAAAGGATACGGCGTCTCAATCTGTGTGATGATAGCACCTCTTCAAAGTGACTGAGAGCCTCTTATCTCATACTCACTTGTTTGGCACCTTGCTGAAGATCTCGCTCACCCACTCCTCCAGAGTGTCCAGCTTCTCTAAGAGACACACCAAATGAACCAGGTTCAAATTTAAGTTTAAGTGCATCTTAATCAGTTCAAACTTGAAGTTCATATATTTTGCTTTTGGGGTCAATCTAAAATAAAAAACGAGAATGCTTTTGATGCTAGATGATTTCTGTTTAAGAATACTGTCATTTCTTTATCTTTTTAATAAAAGTTCTATAGGCTTTATTCTTTAATCAAAACAATGTGACGTTAAGCTGTGCTGAAAAACAGAAGACACGGTCGTCTTTCTGACAAGCTGCCAAAAACTATGTTTTACAACGTTCTTCAGAATAGATTCAAGCTACTGAGATGACTTTGCTTTTAAAACCAAGAAGCAACCGGATTACCAAAAACATCATGAGGGGAAAATCCTTAGAGTTAAACTTTAAATCAATGTTTCACCAGAAATACTGATGGGGTTGATCAGAATTTGGTGCTCTTTCTTCACACATTTGTAGCTGCTCTACTTTGGATGTGGACTGACATGTTGATGGCTGCAGACTCCAAACTATTTACGGTTCCAATTCATTGAACTTTAAACCTTTTAATTACAGCTTCTTTGTTAAAAAGATACATGAAAGTTTCAAACAGAAACTTCAGTCTTTATTTAAACCAGATTATGGTAAACACTACTGGTGTATCACATGGAGTCCCTCAGGGTTCTGTTATAAGACCAAATCTGTTTTTGCTTAATAAAGTCCATCATGGTCAGAATATTAATCAATTTAGAAATATGTCTTAACACATTTATAAAGATGATGTTCAGCTGCACCACTCTAGTTTTTACATTGTTATGATTCATTTGCAGCTTGTCACGCATTAAGACATAGTTAAAAACAAATACCTTCAAGCAAACTTTGAAAAGCAAATTCCCCAAAACAAATAATAAATTAGGTTTTCAGACTCAGCTGTCCAATCAAGTTTGAGAAATATAGGTGTTTGACAGTCAAGTCAAACAGGTGGTTTAAAAGACTGTTACCCAAAAAAAAAATGGAGATTCAATTAAGAATTTGGATGACTCAGCTTATTATCCAACAGAAATCTATCCTACACCTTTTTACTTTTCTCTAATTATTCATTCTAGTGACAGATTTAGATGCTTGTACTGAGGGAAAGACTTTTTATATCAAGAGCTCGAGGTTCCAACAAGAAGATGCCACATTTACCCAGTGGACCATTAACTCACTGGTTTAATGAGGATTACAGTTCTCAGTGCTAAAAGTCAACACTTGTCAATATTTTACTAGTATGAAGTAGTTAATTACCTGTGTGACATTTTCTGAGGAACCCCTAAAAATCTTTTGGATATTTTGTGCCTGACAGCAATTATCTCCAGCAGCTGAACATGGATAAATGCTAATAGCCGTTTTAATTTGTAAATGATCTCCAGATTGGGTTAACTGTGGATAAGTTCAGTTTGTTGTGGGAAGTTATTTTTAGAATGTGGTTTATTTCTGTCAGTTGACTAGTTCTTGATGAGCAGTAAGAGAGATGGATTTTCCTGACCTTTGGACTGCACAGCCAGAGTCATGTAGTGGGCAGAGTAGTGCTTCTTCCAGAAGGCACGCAGTCGCTTATAAACATTGATCTTGTTCTGCTTTGGCTCCTGCTTCAGTGTCTGTGCGTTTCCTGAAGTTGAGGCAAATGATCAATCAATTCAGAATAATAGAACCGAGCTGAGAAACATCAGAAACTTAGCATTGTTTTCACTACTAATGTTTGTTTTTGCTAAACATCCTGTAAGGAGGTCTGGTGTGTATTAAGTGTCCCAGTGGTTGTTTTTACACACTCACCCCAACAGAACTTCCCCATCGGGTGTCCCGGTTTGGCCAGACTGCCAAACAGCATCTCTTTCCTGTGGGAGTCGGATGGTTTAGCCAGCTGGTACTCTGACAGACAGAAGGAGGGGAAGAAAGTCAGAAACAAACAACAACAACATGTATCATGCAAAGGAGCTACTTAAAAACAGGAATGTATGTAACCAGAAATAAATCAGAACAGAGGGGGGTGATAAACACGGAGACGCACCACTGTCAACAGCCTCCACCTCCCTGTCGATGGCATCTCGGATCATCAGGGGGCAGATAAAGAACTGTGCCCACCTAGGAAGGAAACAACGTGGAGCGGTAATATTAAACACTCAGACAGAAGACGAACAGACAGGAAGTGCACAAGTCAGACAAATTGCAACTAAAACAGACTGATAAACATCTCAGACAACAACAGGATGAAGAGTTTGTCAGCTTTACATTCAGCTCAGTAACATAAAAGAAAATAAAAAACAAATGTTTTCCAGACAATTAATGTTTAAAAATAATCTTCCTCCAACTAGCTTTTATATTAAAACCCTCTATTAAATACTAAGAAAAAACATCCAAACATAACAATGTAAATGCAAATGGTAATTCAGCTGTTTTTAATGTGTCCTAAGAGATTCTTTGAATTATTTCCCTCTTTATATTTCTGTGTTTTATGTTTACCTGTCAATCACACAATGACTCTCAAGAAATCCCCCTCTGAAGGGCGACTGTTTCAAAAAACAAACAAAGACAAAGAAACGCTCTCATGCTTCCTAACCTGTCAAGAGCTTCTTTGAAGCTTTTTCTCTGGACGTCAAACTGGAAGATGGTCCTCTCACAGTCGGTGGAGGCGTTGTCGCTCCCACCGTGCTTCTTGAGGAAAGCATCAAAGCCGTTCTCTGACGGGTACTTCTCACTGCCCATGAACACCACTGGGATACAGCAGGGAAACAGACACCAGAGGGAGGAATGAATACATCAAATAAAAAATAAAAGGAATGCTAATTTTTTTCTAAAAATCCATCACAAATGTTTGCACAAAGATGTGTGTTTGATTTGCAGTTTTCTCACAGTCAGCCAAAGACAATGCAGCTTTTTATTTGGTTTTTGCTCAGTTCGAGCAGAAAATGATAGCTTTGTCTCAGATGTAGCCATACGATTGGCTCTAAATAGAGTTGTGAATGTTCGGTGACAGTTTGTATGACAGACTACGAGAACGAGCCTGGGTTTCCTTTCAATGTTCAGCCATCTCTGCTGATAGTAGCATCCAAATAAAAGACAGCAATTCAAGAGACTTTTGACACTTTATGCAAGTGCAGCTCTTTGAGATGATAAATTCTCTTATTGTTTGTCAAATACTGAATGAAGGGAGATCCTGACGGTTTTCTGCTGCAGCTCAAAGCTCAGCAAATCAGTAAATCAGCGATCGACGTTCAGGTTCTTGATCTTAACTCATCATCTCATTATCTCTATTTTAAAAACTGAAATGCAGTTAAAACAATTCTAGAAATTATCAACAGTTATTTAAATGTGTATTTCCAGGTACTGAGGAAGACACAGAGCAGCGAAAAAAAAAAAAAAAGGTCAAATGAAGCCCAAAAGCTTGTTTTGCGCCCTCTGCCCCCACCGTGGGTTAGTCTGGCCTGAGGAGACGGTTATTCTGGGAATTGTCACATATTATTAACCGAAGCTGAACGCAACAAAAACAAGATAACAAGCCACACAAAAAGAGATTAATGCAGTTTACCTGGAGTTTATTCATATTCTAACTAGATGATAAGAATCATTAGAAGACCTGAAGAACAATAACCTGTGTGTTTTCCATAAAACACACCTCAGGGTGCTTTTCATCGAAGTCATGAAGGGACAGGAAGAGGAAATCTAAAAGACGATCAGTAAAATCAGCTGGATGATCTGCAGCGGTCAAACTGCACGTGTTCCTACGACGGACCTTGTGAACTGGATGAAAACTGGCATCAATTTGAAAAATAGAACATAAAAGTGAAACCGTTTTCACGAATTACCAACGTTCATCATCCAGTTTCCATATTTATTTGCACAAATCTCTCAGTCAAGGCACAAAAATAACAACGTTATTTTGGGCTCAACTGAAATCAAACCCTTATCTTCGTAAACTGGCACGAGTCTGCAGTTTATTGGAGGGCACAGAAATGACTTGAGTTTTAATTACTCACTGTGTTCCAGAAAGTGAGCGAGGCCAGGGAGATCGCTGGGGTCACTGAAGCTGCCCACGCCGACACACAGAGCCGCTGCAGACTGAAACACACACCAGCATAGAATGTTCAAAAATCTAATAATTATCTTTTAAACTGGCAAATACTTACAGAGAAAAGTTAGAAAACAACAAACATTAGAAGGTTTGAGAGGACTCAGTTACAGAATTAGTTTAATGTGGCTGAATTTCCATGAAATTTAAATGAACAATATCTTTAAAAGCATCACAAACCTGAAAAATAAAATAAGTGGATCAAACAGACATTATTTATCATCTTGTTTTAAAACCTTCCTCTCTGATAACATTATATTAGTCACATTTCTGAACAAGGTGCATCTCCGAAGGCCTTTTCTTCTGTTATGATTCATCAGCTGATGACTAATTCGGTGCTGCATGAATTAATTGGTGTTATTCAAACTTAAATCTAAACGGACCTCTAAATTTTGCATTAAAGGCCGTTATGGGATGGATCACAGCATTTTCAACTAATGTGAAATGAAAGAACTAACAAGAACAGAACGGAAAGCAACAGACAGATTAGGGAATTTACAAAGTACAGAGTCTTACATCTACAAAGGCAATAACAGTGTTGTTTAACAGTGCACTTTATTCAAATAGCTCCCAGTTACTGCTGACATGTATTTGTTATTAATCTCATTTCAGCACAAACATTCGGAGTTTCAGCATGACTCGAGGGAGATTTGACGTTAGTGCAGCTTGCTGGAGCATAAAAAAGGTTGGGCATGAAATTTTACTGCAGTACCTGTTTCTCTGCATTCCCCTTCTTCTTTTTACCCTCATCTTCATCGCTGCCTTGATCTTCCTCATCTTCTGTTTCATCTCCAGATTCCTCTTCCTCCTCTTCTTCTTCTACGTCATCCTCTCCATCTGAGTCTTCATCATCTGATGTTGATGGCCCACTGAAGTCGGATATGAGCAGAGCTCGAAGTCCGTTGTCCAACACAATGTACCTGAGGAGCAGAACTAGTTGAGAACTTTCCACCTCTGCAGTGTGATTTGGAGCGGGCTGTTAAATCATGCATCACTTTGAAGACAGCATCCTGAGGTTTCTGATGCTTTTTCACATCATAATTTCAGCGTACGCCCCACAGAGGCCCGAGGCACCAGCTCGGCCCGAAATCATATCACCAGTTTACAATAATAATAATTTGCTGATCCAGCTGGAAGAGAAGCTCAATATCGCTTGTGGATTTGGGGTTAGTAGATCTGGGTCGTTTTCTCTGCAGTTCCACTTTTATGAATGTGAGAAATGACATTAGAATTTCACTCAAATCAGATTTAAAAACAATGAGAGTGAAAGCTTCACTGAATGTTGTTGAATTAATCATGAGAGTGTCATAAATGTTTGAGCACCTTCTTTTACCTGTACTGTTTGGGATCACTGGGGGACTTGATGATCTCACTGTCTCCAACATTGTCCTCTCCTCCTTCGTGTCCTGCAGCCTGGTTGTCCTCCCGGGTTCCCGGGTCCTCAGCAGAGGCCCCTGACTGGACTGAACCCGGAGACTCACCCGCCGGGACGTTTCTTGACTTGTTTGTTTGCGGCATCCTGAGCGGAGGTGAGGAGACTTTGCGGGACAACAAAGCTGGAGTATAAACAACCGGACGGCTCGCGGTCACAGCTGATTTAATCCTGAGCACGGCAACACACCGTGTCAGTCTGAACAGGGCAATGATTACACACCCAAATAAAGAGATTCAAGATTCACCAAGACTCTCGATGTGGCATGAGGCTGGAAAGGTGTGGATCTGAACTGTCATACGCACGCGCCTGTCACCACAATACACCTATTCACGCGGAGCGTCTGGCGGTTTCGCCCTATTCAGCTGAGTGTCAGCCAAAATCCAACCTGAACGCTCGGCCCTGAACTAAAACCTAAAAGTACAACAACACACAACACCCAGATTAGTTACAGCAGCTAGGATGAAGCGAGAAGTCTCCTGCACACAGATAAAAAGAGAAACAGGTGGAAGGAACAAGGAGGAGGACTGTGTGTCGGGGAGCTCTGACGAGTTCACTTCATCTGGAAAGCAGAAAAACTGAACCGAAGCTTTACAAACGTTTTAAGAAGCCGGTGGAGTGACAATGTATCCAAACCTCGTTGTTTGCTGTTAGCAAAAAGGGCCTCAGCAAATGATGAGCTAACAAGGAGCGCAGTGATTGGCTGAAAGAAGGAGCAGCCGTTTTAAGGCGTTCGTCGATTGGCTCTAATGGGATAGTGGGCGTGGTTTAACTCTCATACGCGTGAGCAATTCAGTCAGGAGTCGTTACATTGTAACTCACATGGACTGGACTGCCAGCTGCTGCTGCTTCCCATCTGTTTCTGATTACAGCTGTTTGATTGAAATAGTTCAGCCAGCCCCTTGTCATCACTACTAAATGTTACAATTGCTCGTTTTTGAATGTAAGTAGTTACAGCTGAACTAGAAGTGGAATCATCGTATGAGATAAAAGCAGAACAGAGTCTGTTCTATAGGAAAGTTGTGTCCCCCCTCCAGACCTTTCTGTGGACTTGTAAGCGAGGTCAGGACTCTTGTGACCGGTAGGTGGCAGGCATAGGCCACGAGGAGCTGGGAATATTTACTCCTTATTAGATGCTTCTCAAGACTTTTATTTGAAGGCTATCAAACAAGGTTTTTTATACTCAGGATGCAGAAGTATTCAACACATCTGCCATTAGTTATAATTAACTAAGACAAGTTGTAAAAGACGAGCCACGCATGAAGAACCAACCAGTTTCCCAGTCCTCAAATCAGAGTCAAACGGAAAAAAACAGTCTATCATGAATAAGCTGCACTGACATTTATCCAGGGCTCTTCTTCAGCCTTTACTCTGCAGAGCGTTGGCATTCCACCTCTTTGCTTTGCCAATATGTCCTCCCCCTCACTCACAATCTCCCTTTCTCTCTCTCTGTCTGAAGCCAATCTGATTTGCCCCTGGGTCTGTGTTGGCAGAAAGAGGTGATAAACACCGCAACCATGACAACCAGCAAGCCAGACAAACGCCGGAGTTCTTGTATCCTAATGGCTTTGCTTGGCATTCTCTGCTCCTTTAATTCATCATGTCCAGCTTTCACCTGAGCTGATATTAAGGCTCTCAGGACAGATAAAAGGTGGCATGGCTCGGCTGCACTTTGAGCTTTCTCATCCAGTCTTTTGAGATAAGCTGGTGGGATGTCTATCAGCATGTGAGATGAAACAATGTTAACACTAAAGCCTCCACATCACTTTAACAGAGCTCTGGCATTAGTCACTGAATAAATATTTCCTTAGTGTGATTAATATTAACATAAATGTTAGAATTCCTGACAGGCTGAAGTGAAAGTACTGACCTGGCACATTAATATGAGGATTGTTTAAATATATTCTTTAGATCACTAAGGCCTTCAGTCTTTTCAGGGTAAAGTTCTGGAACATGCGCTAGATTAAAAAGAAGACAAATCAGCAACCTTTAAGAACTGTGTAAAACTGCCATTACATACCCTACCATGGAAAAACTATCAGAGCAAAATGGCAGACTTTTGTCAGTGATTGATTGGACAGGCCTCCGCAAACCACAAACCTCCACTTTAATGCCAGCGCGTATGGCCTTTTCACAGGAAAGTACGTTGTGTCATCATAGCTGCAGCATGAGCACATCATAATTCCATGTTTCTTTTTACCCCCATTTTTGTGCCCCTCCCTGTGACTGAACCCAAATTGAAGTTCGGATTCGGCTCCTCGGGCCTCACCAAAAAATTGTGTCTGTATGAAAATGCAATGTAAAATGCACCTGAATCACTTTAGGTTTTATGAATTTGTCCCCCTCGGACAGCTTCCTGTGGAGTCATTGGAGGCTGCGGCAGAAACTAAAGTCTTACCTTAAGACTCAAAGGGGGCAAGGTTCCCATGGCAACTGATTTGAATCCTAATTAAAACGGAAGATTTGATTAATTAGCTCGACGACGTTTATGTATGTATATGTGTGTGTGTGTGTATGGGAGTCTGCGTGTTCTTGTGAGTCACAGTGTAATTTAAGAGGGGGGGAGTGTTACATGCCTATATGTGTTTGTATTTATGTGTGTAATCATGTGCCTGTGGGTAATCCTGTGAATCACTACAGCGTCTCTGGCATGCATGCTCATGTGTGTGCATGTGTTCGCTGTCTCCTGGGAGGCTTGTCCTTGCCCGCAGTATTACTGTGTGAATCAGAGGTGAGTCCTCTGGAGTTGCCCTTTGCTTTAATCTGGAGCTAATGACAGAACCACCTGCCCTCCCAGCCATATCCCCCCCCCTCTCCTCCTCCTCCCCTTCCTTCACCAAAAAAACCTTTGCAACCCCCAAGTGTCGACTGCTTACTCCTTCCTTTCTGCTCTCTCTCACAGTCAGTCTGTCTTTTCCTACCTTCCTTCTGTCCCTTTCCTCTTTCACTTGCGTTCTTCTCCTTCTGACATAGTTCAGGGTGCCCTTGCATGCCTCAGCCCATACGACATACTTGAGGGGGGGTATTAAAGGCCCTAAAGAGCCCACAGAAACCAGAGCACGTGTACAGGGACACACAGCATTATAAAAACAACATGTAGCTGTAAAGACATTTTAAAGGACAGCCATGGATTTGCAATGAAGAATGATCCACGTTCCTGCTCTTGCGAATGTGTCATCTTATCCTCCAGCCTCAAGTGTGTGTGCGTAAGCGCTCACATGCAAGCCAATCCCAGTGGATATCTAGTGAAGAAAAGCATAATTGGAGAAAGCCACAAAAACTGAGATGACCACTTTGTGTGATACATCCTCAGTGGAAGCAAAGATGGGCGAGCGTACAGAGGAAAACAAAGTGGATTAAATCAAAGAAACAGTGACAAGGAAACAATCTGAATTAACAAGGGTCCACATGAGAGTCAAAGTACAAGAAAGAACAAAAAAGGGAAAAAAAGGAAAAAAATAAGAAAAAATAGTGAAATATAAAGAATCTAAGTATAATCTGACAGAAATAATTCACTTAGGACAAAGGAAAAAGCTTTGGAGAAAGAGAAAGCGGAGGAGGAAGAAAGGAGAAGTGGTTGAAATGAAACAGCATGAAGTCCCATCTATTTCAGCACTGGACAGCTCCACAGACAGCACTAGGCCAGTATAAATAGATCCCCTACTTTAGAGGCCCAGTCAACACTCCAAAAAAAGTACTTTATGTGCTCAGAGCAGATCCTGCCCCTGAAGAAAAGACAAGCAGGTATCTGATCACCATCTTTTCTCAGTTCCTTTCAATTTGTTTTCCCAATTTAGAGAGCCTCCTAAGCTGAACAGTATCACCACAGTGAGCAATGCCACAGTGTTTTCTGCCACATTCTTCTTCACAGGCTACAGTACACTCACCCAAGTATTTGCTTGCTAATCTGGTAGAGCTAGTTGCAAAAACGGAAGTAATCTTCAGACTTTGTTGCAGCTTTGTTGCATGCGTCAGCATTTCTGCAAGTAATCTCAACAAACACATGATGTTCATGTGTCTGTCCGTGCAACATTCTACATGCATTGTGTCAGCCCGCCTGTTTCCATTGCGAGCGTGCATTAAGTAGCCTTGTGGGGAAGCTGAAATAAAGACTAATGCACCTGAGAGCCCTGGGATCCATAACCATCATCTGCATCTCTCTGATATTACTGGAACCTTCTTTGTTTCTGATAGGAATCTCTGGGGAGAGCTTTCCCCTCCACTGCTAGGGAGAAGGAAGGAGAGAGGAAGGAGGGAGAGATGCTCCTCCTCTCCATTCCCTCAAGGTGATTCACCTTATAATGCACGTGGAAATCAATGTGAAATTGAACTGAAAATTGAACTTTCAGCTCAGTAATATGGGAGACATGTTGTTATTAAATCCTTTCCTATATAGTCGTGAAACCGACTGACTGAAAGTACCGGAACGCCTCTTGCATGTTTTCAACACAATGGCACCATAGTGAGTTTGGCTGAGACCCGGTCACTGGCTTACAGGAGACCCCAGGTTTTTACAGGGGCCCCATAGCTGCCACTTAGAGGCAGTATCGATGTCCCAGCAGCCACCTAGCAGGTTGTGATTATCCGGAGCTAAATTCGATGCTGGTGCGGTGGGGGCTGCTGTGCAGCATCTGTTGCGCCCTCCACCACCATGGCAGACGTTCAGACCAGAGTGCAGACTTTACCACGTATTCTCAGTGGTTCCTTTCAAAGAGTCACCGTAGTTTTCTTCCGACCGGTGCCGCGTGCGTGTCCTGGCAAGCGCGTGCACAGCCAAAGCCAGCTGGCGCAAAGTCGCCATGGTAACACACACCGTTTTGACGAAATCCGTGGGTGCTTTAGGGCAGGAGAAGAAATGAATAAAGTAATGAGATTATAAATTATTGTCGGTATAGCGGAACAGTCTGTGTATTTTTACAACGCCGCACGCGCGGGTAACGTGAGGAGAAAGTTTATGGGTCCCACTGACTCTGATGTGTCTTCTGTAATCTGTTTATGACAGGAAACTAAACTGGCTCCCACTCCGCGCGCGCTATATAGTCCAGCACTCGCGAGCCGCCTCATATTGCATGATTAATTCCGGTGCCTGCCCCCCCCCTTCTTTTTTCCACCCTCTCTGCGAATTACCCAGTTGTGTTTGAGATGAAGAGAGGAATCTCCAACGACTCACAGGTTAGAACCCCGCGCATGACCGGGCCGTCCAGCAGCGGTCCGGTACCGCAGCTCTGACGGGCTGCACTGTGGAGAAGCGGACCTGCATCCTAAAGCCAATCGCTTTTTTGCCTTCACTCCCGCTCTCCCTCTATCTCTCTTGGTTTTTATCCTCCACCTCATTGCAGTCTTATCACGTCCCCCCTTTTGCTCTGGTCCCCCCCTCCCCTCCTTCCCTCCCTCCTCATCCGCCTCAGCCGCTACAGGAGAGGAGAGAGGGAGAAGAGTGCGGCTGAACGTGAACGACATGTCGACAGTCAGCCTCTAAAGTGTTTTCTCGGTCGTTCCTTAATTCTTTGGCGGCGGACTGAGTGAGTATTACCCGCATCCCTGCTCTGCTAAGCGTCGCTGTGTGGATCAGAGAGACTGGTGGGGAGAGACAGACAATGAGGAATGCAATTGGATTGCGTTACTCTGCTAAGGATTTTCATACATAGCCTGGTAAATGTCTTAATAGGTTCCTTTAATGACTAGGCTGTTTAATTGGTCATGCTTTAGTCCAGAAGACTATTACAATATGTGCTGTGATGTTAGTGACTAATTGATTTTCTTGAGAGGGCTGTGAGTTATCCAGGCTGATAGCCCTGTGCATTTGATCAGTGATGCTGCTGCCTGCTTGATAGTGCGGGGTCTGTGCTGGGAGCTGGGGCCCATGTAAAAGCCTGCGTGAGGCTTGGTGAGTGTGTTTTTCTGACCGCCAGAGAGGACAGAGAGGCAGACAGTGGAATTATGTGACATGAATAATATGGTGAGGAACGAGCAGTGACCGTCATCTCTGGTTCGCTTGCGTCAGTGTTTGCAGGTCTGGAGGAGAGAGGAGGAAAAAAGAAAAACTCAGAGTCAGAGAGAGACTCAAGAGAGATATGGAGGGAAGCCACACCTGTGCCAGGCCTGTGTTTAGACAGCTACCGAAACAATCAGACAGTGACTGACACACATGCAGAAACACATTTAGACAGAGTTTTCTGCTGCGCTGTCTCCAGTCAACATAAGTCCTTTCATTTCTTGTTACCACAATGATGAGGAGCTATGCTGACTTCTGACTAGTCCACTTAGCTGATTCAAGAAAGAGGCTTGAGTGTTGACTGTTTCTTCTCATCAGGGAGAGATAGTGTCCACTGAGGCAGAATCTAACAGGAGGGATCCCAGTGGTCTATCTGGACTCTGTATTGATCGCCTTTGTAAAGGAGAAAGAGGAAAGAGGAGGGGTTCTTTTTGCTCGGTGATAAACAATGCACTTCTAGGATGATAAAGAAAGACCCTCCGAAACTCTCTTTCATGTTGTGCTCCAATTTGTCTGACATTACTGAGTGTGTTAGCCTAGATAGTCCAGAGAAGCACAGATGCCCCCAAAAACCTGATTATTTAATGTTTCTCCTGTAATCTGGAGGAACTGCATCCTTCACAAATCTCTCTGTGCTTTTCGTGAGATTGTCCAACACGTATTGCAGCTTCATGCACGGGTTTGTTATGAAAGATCACACTCATCCACACGTGTCTAGCTACCTGTTTCTATGCTTGGCAGGCTTTAAAAGCATACTTTTTGGATATGGTTTGACCTTTGTTGCATAGTTTTCAGCGCACCCACAGACGCACACATAAAAACTTGGCTCCGGAGCTGTTTCTCTGTGAGGCAGGCGTACACTGTGTGCAGAGCGAGAGGAGGGCTTTGATGTAATCAATATCAGATTTCAGCTGTTTCACTCGGAGCTCTCATCCTGAGTGGCAGCCTTGACTGACTTCTTACTGCTTATGCAATCCCACTCCTTTCTCCCCACCTCACCCATTTCCTCCTCCTTTGCACCTCTGCCCATTATTCTCGCCTTATCTGTCTGTCTCTCCAATACACCATTCCTTCACCTTTCCCCAGTCTCCCCTCCTCCTCTTCCTCCTATTCCTGCTTCCACTTCTCTCTTCATCTCTCCCCGTTATAATCACCTCTGTGATTGCTCTTCCTCTCCTGGGCGGTGATGTTTTCACTGCTGCCTTCTTGTCTAACCCAGCGATTCCAGATTATTGTTGGATGATTACAGCTACCATACCATCATGATCATTATTGCATTTCGCGTGGCAGTGTTCAACACTGTATGAGCAGATCGAGATGCTTTATCCAATTTGGATCTCATTAAGACTTGAGAGGAAATATCCCAGTGCAAGTCTGCATTCTCAGCCATTTTCCTTTTTTCTTACTCTTTTTTTTTTAAAACGTTGGCACGACTTCTGCAATTCTGTTCTCACTTTCTTCTTATTGCAGTGCCATTCTTGTCCTCGTCACCCTCACTATCACTTTCACCAACAGCTCGTGTTGCCGCCTGTCGCTGCACTCCTTTCATGTCAACCCCTGAGATTTGCACTGATGCTCGAACTATGACAAGCCTCGATGGCTGCTGATAACCTGACAATAATTTACTGATTGATAATCTCGGGTATAGTTCGGTCCTCTCCCCAGTATTCTCCGAATGCCATTCATCCTATTAAATGGAGCAGCTCATTAAACAGGAGCATTATGAATCTGATTTGCATTTACATATATTCATATTGCATACATTAAAACAACACGTGTGACATTTCAGCTTCGCTGGCCGTTTGAGAATCCACACGGATATGTTCATCCCAGACCCCGCCTCCAACACGCACATGCGTCCTGCTCTCGTTCAGAAAGACACCGTGAACATGATAAATTAGGGATTCGCAGGTGAGCTTGTCTGTGTGTCTGTTTTTCATTTACAATGTCATTATTTGACTTTGGAATAAAACCAAAGCTGTGACTGCTGAAAGACTCGTCAGCTTGTTTTCCTTATTTGAAGCCAGTGCTGAGTTCAGTATATCTCACATGTTTACCATGGTCTGACTCATATCATGAAGCAATATGGCCTCCAGTTGGCCTGCACATCATTAGTCAAGGATAATAAAATTCATTCCTTGTGGTTCCAAAGTCTGTGTGATTTAACATTTATTTTCTGACCTCTTGGATATGCCTTAGATGTCTCACCAATCTGATTCATCCTGATGGGACTTTTGCTCCCTCTGTCTTCTTCAGGCCCGTTTGAGTTGAAATGTATGCGTGTTTGCTTCTCCTTGCAGTGCGAAAAGGGCCTGATGACGGACTGCAGGCTACTGAGCTGAAAGGGAGAAGCAGCAGGATGCAGTGGGTCACTCTGGCAGTGGCCCTGGGCTGTGTGCGCCTGTCCCAGGCATCGCACAGCCCCACCCCTACCCCCACCTCCACGCACACCCCTCTGGTAGACAACTCTGAAGAGGAAGTGGATGAGCCGTGCTTTGAACCGTGCACGTGTGAGGTTAAAGAAGGCGTCCTGCATGTCCACTGTGACGGGCGGGGTTTCACCAATGCTAGCCAGGTACCAAACTCCCTCCTTAATCTGTGAGGAAGTTAATGTGTGGTATTAAAGTCTAAGATATGAGTTATTACTGTAATTAATAACCTGATTAATCAGAGCTTTAATTAATCCTTCAGGTGTCACAGTCATGGGTCCGCCCTTTCAAACTCAACCTGCAGAGGAACTCTTTAAGACGTCTCTATAGCAATGGGTTTCAGCACCTTGGCAACGCGATGTCGATAAACCTGGGCAACAATGCACTCCAGGACATCCGAATTGGAGCCTTTAATGGGTTAGCAAAACTGAGACGGCTGTACCTCCACGAAAACAAGCTGGAAGTCTTCAGAAATGACACTTTTGCTGGTTTAGAGGCTCTGGAATACCTCCAGGTAGGCCCGAGGAGATAATCCACATTGATTACACTTGATTGACTGTATTATTGACAAATTAGCTCAAGAATAAAAGTGCCAGGAAGAATCAATGGCTAGCAGGTGGTCTGGGTGAAATGGGGTAAAATAATTTTCAGTTTTTTTTTTTCTTCAGGTGGATAGTGCTTAAGCTTGCAGTTCAGTCTGCTTCCAATTTCAGAAATGACACTTTCATCATATTGTGCCTTCTCTTCCTTTTCTGCAGGCTGACTACAACGTGATCAAACGAATTG
The DNA here is from genome assembly GCA_006937955.1 of Pachypanchax playfairii. NCBI lineage: Eukaryota > Metazoa > Chordata > Actinopteri > Cyprinodontiformes > Aplocheilidae > Pachypanchax > Pachypanchax playfairii. The sequence goes on from SSNP01000026.1 coordinate 3,369,200, forward strand.
ACAGCGGTGCTCTGAGGTTTCTCTACAAGCTCCGGGTTCTCATTCTGAATGACAACCTGATCCCTATGTTGCCTGCTCATCTGTTCAGGTTAGAGCCTAATTATTTTACTGTAGAGTTATTTAATTATACCAGGACTGATCTATAGAAATATCACTGTCAGGGAGAGCTAGTCTCACTGTTATGCTGTAGTAATATTATTGTGGCACACCATACAAGATGGATTATTCACCAAATGAAAACCAGACTTCTCTTCATTGGAGATTGTGAGTGTTTTTCTCTTCTATCCACATTGTCCTTTTATCTAACCTAACTAATTATCCTCCTCCTTCTGCATCAGATCTGTGTCTCTGACTCATTTGGACCTGAGGGGAAATCGTCTGAAGAGCCTGGCATATGCTGGGACCCTGGAGTACGTTGGTCGTTCACTGATGGAGCTACAGCTGGAGGAGAATCCATGGAACTGTGGCTGCGAGGCAGTACAGTTACAGCAGTGGCTGGGTCAGATCCCTTACACGGCTGTAGTCGGGGATGTTACCTGTGAATACCCATTCCACCTTCACGGCAAGGACCTGAGGGAAATCCCCCGCAAAGAACTGTGTACTGACCTGCCAGATAAAGAACTGCAAGGAGAACGGGGAGGTCCATTGCCTGGATCCAAGCCCCAGGCCTTGACCCCAAACTCTAAACACAACTCACATCCTGGGAGAGTCAGACCAACTAAACCTTCTTCTATAGTGCACGGCTCCCGCCAGAGTACTCACACTTCCTCTACTTCATCGTCTTCTTCCTCAGCAGAGCGTAAAGACAGGGAGAGGCAACCGAGGCCAACTAAAAGGCCAAGACCCTCTAGGACGTCCCCCACATCTCGCAGTCTGGTCCCCAACCAGAATCCTCCTGTGGCTGGCTACCAAACACGCCCCCCCATCCCCATCATCTGTCCCATTGGCTGCACTTGCAACCTGCACATCACAGACTTGGGTCTCACCGTCAACTGCAAAGAGAGTGGCTTCCTCAACGTGTCCCAGCTCACACCTCGGCCTCTGAACGGCCGCAAGCTCTACCTGAGCGGAAATTTGATCCAGAGCATCTATCGCACAGACTTCTGGAATTTCTCCAGCCTTGACTTGCTCCACCTGGGCAACAACCGCATCGCTTACCTGCAGGAGGGGGCCTTTTCCAGCCTGATAAGCCTGAGGAGCCTCTACCTGACTGGAAACAACCTGGAGAGACTCAGTCCTCACATGTTTCTAGGGCTGCACAATCTACGGTAGGATGTCCTCCTCCTGTTTCATTACACTTCAGAATATTGTACAAACTAAAAAACGTGTCATGTCGGGTATTTAGAGATTTGTTTGTAAGTACGTGGAAATTAATTTTTGCTTTAGTTCTGGCACACCACAGTGCGGAAAATGTTGATTACCATTATGTTGGAGTTTGACTGAACTGAAGGTGCCCATTCTCTCCCATGTTTGTCATTACTTAGTCACGCTGTCTGATGACATGCTCCAGTTGAGTTGTAAGCCCGCTATGAGTGACAATGTGAAAATTAATGTTTTTTGTATTTGCATACAGAGGTGTTGATAAGACAGTGAGGCGTCTGGATGATGCCAGGATTTTTGTGTGTTGGGGAAAAAAAAAAGATTTTAATAAAGAAAGGCTTGTCAGAGTTATGCATATGTATATTGTCAGATTATGCTTTCAAAGATGAATCATCTGCAAATAATGCATATCTGCAGTCAGTAAGTGAATTAAACATTAATGAGGACAACAGATCAGCGCTCACGCTCCTCCGTCTGAAGAATGACAAGTTCTGACGCTTTGGTATTCAGAACATCACTCAGCCTTTTGATTTCAGCTGCACTGTCTCTATATTTGAAGACAGGTTTAAGAAAATCTACAGACCCATTAATCTGACTATTAATCAATAATGAAGATCCTCTATGGACACTGGGAATGTCTTCCTCTTAACCTCTCGTTAGCCTTTGTGAGTGACTTAAGAGCAGTATCAGTAATTTAAACTAGATCTATTTCTTATTTCAGTAGTGAAAGGATCACCAGTATGAGCTGAAATCTGTTGGTTCTGATCTTAGACCAGTTTATAAAGCTGTCTGTTTGAAGTTGTTTGATTATTTGGAACAATTAAAACAAATTTCTGTAATGAGATAATAAAAAAGCTTTTCCATCCTAACTTTAGGTACCTTTATTTTGAGTACAACGAGATCCGTCAGGTCGATCCTGGTACCTTTGACTCCACGCCTTCCCTCCAACTGTTATTCCTTAATGCTAACCTGTTGCGGAGCCTCCCTCTTGGCGTGTTCTCCAGAGTCAGTCTGTCTCGTCTCAACCTGAGAAACAATCATCTCATGCAGCTTCCAGTGGAGGGAGTGCTGGAACACCTCAAAGGACTGGTTCAGGTGAGTGTAAACCTCAACCTGATATCTGACATAAGCATTTTAACAAATTATAGATAAATACAATTATTTTATTTGTGTGACAGCTGCAAACTGAAAAAAATATTAAGATCACCACAATCAAAATCCATCCATTTACTGATCAAAATACATATTTTATAGGCCAAGTTACATTTTTTAAATGTGAGAGAGATTCAAAAGAACTAATAGAGTGAGATGACACAATAAATTATAGTATCAAAGCTAATGAATCAAATAAACCAGTTAAATCTTAGATGAGCCTCCCTGGCAGCTCCTGATCTCTTGGCCTTTGGAACAGCTGGAGGTTTTTTCCATCATCTGTTGTTTGTGGGAGCTGCTTGACAGCTTGTGGGACTCTGGTTGTGCCTCAGGTATTCCAGTTGGAAAACTGCAAGTAATCTGATTTGTATAAGTGGTCTTAAAATTTGTAATTTAACGTGAAGAAAAACAGACATCCTTTTAATTAATGCATATTTCAGTAAACAGACGGAATTGAATGCTGCATCTGTTAAATGTGCATTTATTTTGAGGGGTTAGACCTTATGTGACACATTTAACTGCAGCATTATGTGATCGGTTGCTGTACACAATGCACCGATAGCAAGAGACATATTGAATATGTTTTCTGACTGGCCTCCTCTCATTTCAGCAAATTTAGTGCACCAGGCTTTTCTTAGACAGCCAGAGCAGAATGAGGTAAGGTGGGTGTAGATTAGCTTTAACTGTGTCATTGTGAATTTCTGATTTTATTTAGCACTATCAAAAAAAGTGTGTATATGTGTGTGTGTGTGGGTGATGCAGCAGCAGCAGCTTCCATACGTCTGCTTGAGCAAAGGACAAACGAGAAGAACCAAGTGCAACAGTATTTATTCTTTGTTCAACAAAATTTTAAGCTTTTGCAAATTGGAAGTGCACATTGAACCAAATTTGTTAAACCCAGCTGTATTACTATTGTGATCAAAATCTGTGCCCACAGTAACAGAAGCCATTCTTTTACTGGGTTTGTTATTTCCTTTGATAAAGCCATATTAGTGCTACCCGTTGGCTGCAGAGTGGAAGGTAACAGGGAGATCACCTGATGACTTACTGCTGGTCTGTTTGAAGCTCAGAATGTCTGCTTTGTTTTTTCGCTAGAGTTTATACGGTAAAATCAAAGGGCGAAGCAGATGGAAGCAGGATGTTGTTCACAGCTGCTGTAAATAGATGCAAAACAAAACACAAAAACCCTCCATTCTGATATTCATTAACCAGCATCAAGTGACGCCACAACCATCGAGAACAGGATTACTCATTTACACGCACTTAAACTTTCTGATATGAAAAATATTTCCTTCATGTCACTGATATTTAGAAATATATTAATATTAATCTGGCATCAAAGAGAAAATTAAAATTATTATGGTGTGTGTAATTCCTCAACTGGAAAATTAATGCCAACACAAGAGCAACCAAGCCTTAAAGTGATAAAACATAATAATAATGATAATAAAAATAAAATCAACTTAAGTGAACCAGCATCTGAATAGAAGCCAGGAATAAATACAGCTTGGGAATACATATGTTTTCTCAGTAACTGCTAAGAATATGTTGCGTTTTAGGCCAACACTTTCTTGTCTTTGCCAGCTGTAATGAAGAAACGTTCAGGTTTCTATGTGAATTATTTCTCTGTTGGAAAAATCAAATGAAAGTAACGTTACATTTAAAAGGGACAAATGAAGTTGCAGCATTAAAACTGGAGATTGATGCTGCATATACAGTAGAGTCAAGACAAAGCAGCGCTGTGCAGCAACAGCAAAGAATTCAGATTCTTCCAGAGGAAGTAGTCACTGTTATGACTGCCAGTTCATTCATTTACTGTCTGACGCCAAAGTTATCGGTTAAAAATCTAATTTCAAGCTGAGTTAAATTCTGACAGCTCAGGTTAGTTAGAAGGTTATTATACAGGTGCCTCATATGAATTTAAAGTCTTTACATAGTTTAGCACAAAAAAAGGTAAAAATGTTAAAAGATTACCAGTCTGCTTATGTCAGAATGGGTTAAAGGTCCTGTATCATGCCATTTTACAGCTTTCAGAATTTGGGATAGGCACATATATGATAAAATCTTACCTTTTGGTGTTTCTTCATTTGTCCTGAAATATAACTTATATTATAAGTTTATATATATATATATACCATTTATATTATATATAAATGGGTCATTATTTGGCTTCTGCAGAACCCGAGGACACGGTAAAGCCATAATTCAGCCACTGAATCAAGGAAACAATGAAACCATGCAGGACTGTTCTATAAAAATTCTTATTATCTTATGTTTAATTTAAATTTGTTTGGTAGAAACAATCTGAAGCAGCTGCTGGTTATCAGCTTATTTTAATTAGGTATTATTAAGCAGCTTGACACCTAAAAATAATCACTTTGTCCAATCCAGACAGACAGAAGTACAGACAGACAGAGACTTTAAAAGTAATATCCATTAAATTTAATTGGAGGCACATCCTGTGTATTAACTTTTGTCAACACAATAAAAGCAGCTGATTTGCCTATGCAGTGAAAACAAATGATATCCTATTGAAACATAAACCCATTTTTCATCTGAAATTGCAGAGCGCAGCATAAAACACAACCACCACAGGTGTTTTAAGCACGAACACAGTAGCTCAGCAGAAGCTCCCGACATTATAGGCTTTTATGAGTTTGGAAGTTCGACCAGACTCCCGGTATGAAGATATTTTCTTTTTCAGACAAGAAAACTGATACCAGTCTCTCTGACAGTAATTCAAATTTAGCATTACAAGGCCATTAAACCTGCTTAACTACTGTGATGATTTATTTATTTATTTTTGCCAAATAAAGGCAGAATTTCAGAAGATAAGAGTAATTTCATGTTATTACTGAAACGTATTTAATTATGTGAAGGATTGGATAATGTCCCCGGAATTAATTAGTGTCAGACTCATTATTATAGTGTTATTTTAATATCTGTATGTTTTTATATCTATGTTGTTAATGTGGTAGGGGATCCTTAAATCCCTTTGCATCAATTTGTTTGACAGTCCATCTTTAAAGGAAGGAAACGGAGAACCCTCCTCATGTTAGCGCTATTCGCTAACGATTTGCAGCCCGTTTTGAACACAGAATCTCTGAACTGATACTGTATGTAATCCAGCAGCAATAAAAGTCACTATTTGTTTTCCCTCAGAATAAATGATCAAAGAGTTCTTTCTAGACTCAGCATGTTGCAGTGAAGTTTAGCGATCACACAGAGGCAGGGATGCCAATTTCTCTACCAACAGTGGCCTCAATGGACCAGAAACTCTTAGTCTTTGCTATTACTACTGCTCTCTCTCCACCCACATGAAACACAAACTGCTGCATAGAACAAGTTCATGACTTTTCTCAAGGGGTTATTGAAGTTGCTCAGGGAAATACCCGAAATTGCCATTTAATGTAGAGGTATATGTTACGGGCAAAGGGAGCTCAGATATGAAAGTTTATAAGAATGTTTGAACAATGAAGAAAACCTCCTGGAAACTACTCAAACTCATAACTCCAACGAGGTTAAGTGCTGAATTTCTAAAAAGGAGATTATTTGACATGATTTTTTTTTGGCTTTGTATCATCTTACATAACCCAAAAAAAAAATTCTATCATAAAAATGTGAATATTGAAAGATGTCTCAGAGTTCTTTTGTGTGTTATTTGAAAACCTGCCTATACCGACGCCGTTTAACTAGAGCAAAATTGACTGACAGAATATTGCTGTTTGAGTAAAGTGATCAATTAAAAGACACACGCTTCATTGAGAACAGTCAGAATTTCTTCCCCCAGTGTGAATTTTTTATAGCTCTCAAATAAATCTTGGACAATTATTGCTTGATCCTTGATCTCAGCCTGAACCTGTTACACCCGAGGCTCTTTATGAGAATTTGGCTCGAAAATGACGTGACCAAAATGAATTGAATATATCTCAGCGGCTGCAAGGATTATTTGTATCATTTTGATACCATAATAGAAATAACACCCATGAGATTACTTCATAGTGTAATAATCAATACTTATGTTACTGGGTCAGAGTAAATTAATGTGACACAGAACAGAAAATGAAAGATGTTATGTTGTTTGTTTGGTTAGCCTCGAGTTGCACAATCTTAGCTCTTGTGGTGAGCAACTTTTTGCTGTTTTTTCATGTAGCTTTAGGTATAAATTGTTGCATTGGTCTTTTAGATGAGCTTCTTCCTGTTAAGAAGGATTTCTTTGGGTGGAATTAGGTGACGGAACTGGGTTTGTCCTTTATTCAGTCAGGCTCAAGATATTTAAAGGCTGTGAAATACACAAAAAGAGTTAACCCCAAGCCTTTGTGTTTATTAAATACACAGCGTAATGGTTTCAAACACTGGGAACACCTGTCGGGCTTAGTGACAGACTATAATTTACCGTCATAAAAGCACTTTGATTGACAAGTTGACAGCAAAACACACACAAGTGACCAGGCGTGTAAACCGTAAACAGTGGTGTGTTTGTCAAACAGATGCTTACACATGAGAAGGGCGACGGCGTCCCGGGGATTTTAAAATAAAATGCTTGAAGAATTTCAGGCAGATGTGTGATTGTCACGGTGATGGTTTTGAAAGCGAAAAACGAGCTGACAATTTCATCATGTCATGGTTAACATGTTGTTTTGCTCACTGAGGCTAAATCATGTCTCATATTGGTTGAAACGCTGCATAAAACTAAGAAACTCCCTTTTACACGAGCTTTTATGAAAACGGGAATGTTCGTGTAAAGCAGCTGACTGTTGTAGCTGTCTTTGTGAAAGCCAAGCAGTAGAGAACTCCAATAAAAGGAAAGAGCATCCGGTTGTTCAGTATGAGCGAAGGAGTGGCTCCCACAACGGCAATGCTGAATCATCTCAAAAAACATCCATCTATCTCTGCAAGCCAGGGAGATGGCCTAACCAAATTAGCATGACAGCATTTGTGCAAGCTCCTTGGAAGTGTGACAGAGAGAATATCAGCTTTCACTGCCAATGTCACTGCTAAAGACATGGAACGAATCAGTCCTGCAGACAACACAACATGATGTGATTCCCTTTGTGCATAATCTGCTTCAGCTTTTTCAAAGTGTTTCAAAGTGAATATTTGAGTTTGTTTTAGAACCTGCAGTCAATGAAAAATAGAATTTCTGAGCATATTGTACCTATTGGATTATGACACACGGGTGTTGCATCACATCAACATCCTCTATTGTTAAAAACGAAGCACTGAGATACTCGTCACACAAAACCTGCCCATGAGTTCAGTGAAAACCCACTTATGTAAACCTGGAGTGGCCTTTATAGTGGATTCAAATGTCCCCACAGCCCACTGTAGCGTTGTGTGAACGTATTTTTAGGAGAGCATTTGGGAGTGATATAAATTTTAACTATTCTGTGAAACATTGTGAGCATTATTTAAACATATCAGCACTATTTATCACCTGCACTTTCAAAAAGAAAAAGAAAATTAGAAGCTTTAATCAATTCAGAGAGCTACAGTCTATTATGTAAATACAACAAAACCCAGTATATTCTATTTGTTGATAGGAGAATTTCATAAATTAAACATTTTTCTTTTTGTCATCTAACTAAAGTGCTTGTTATTGACTTATTCTTCAGCATAAACATCTGTTTGCAAAAATTACTAATAGATATTCCAAAGGTGGCAGCAACATTATATACTTTTGTTTTAATTTAACACAATGATTCATGACTTTGTAATGCATGACAGATCAGTAATTACTGTAGTATTATGCAATGACAGTGTGCTGTGGTGTGATGTATTTCTCCAGGTGGACCTGCAGCAAAACCCATGGGAGTGCAACTGTGAAGCAGCGCCGCTGAAGCGTTGGCTGGAGGGGCTCAGTGCGGTGGTTGTGGTGGGAGAGGTGGTGTGTCATTCTCCAGAAAAGACCAAAGGTGTAGACCTGCGCTCCCTCTCTATGGAGTTGCTCTGCCCTGAGCTGGAGCCCCAGGAGGACCAGGAGCAGGAGGAGCAGACAGCAACCTCTACAGCTGCAGACGGAAGCGTGTCGGTTGGCTACCCCAGCTCAGGGCTGGGACCTCTTCTCCCTTCAGGCATGGATTCGATCCCTCTATCGGTGTTAGTGCTCAGCCTGCTGGTGTTGTTTGTCTCTGCATTCTTTGCTGCAGCGGCACTAATCGCCTACGCCCTGAGGAGGAGGGACAAGCTACCGTTTCGTCGCCAGGGAGAGGTGGACTTGGCTGGCATCCAGATGGAATGTGGAATCTTCACGGAGCAGACGCACCACCATCACCACGGCCTCCCGGAGAAGCCACCTTTACCTCTGCCTGAACACAACCATGTCTATGACACCATCTTGCCCCAGCCCCAGGAGGCTGCAGCCAAAGGTCCTGACCCTGCTGCAGAGTCACAGATGTGTAGCAACCCCATCTACAGGGACGAGCAGGATGCAGCGGTGAAACAGCGGCCGCAGCAGCAGCAGTGCGATGGGGGATACTGTTCTGCAGCAGAGAAAGGGAGAGAGTGGGCTCTGGAGGTGTCGTCGTCACCCATCAACACTGTCACAGGAGCAATAGGACCCCTTGCCGGCCTCCACGGGAATGGCATTTTGTGCCCTACGGTCATCGACAGCCAGGGCCCGACCCCTAAAGTGGAACTGGTAGACTGTCTCTTCAGACTACCCACCCCTGAGTTCAGAGATCTGCCAGACAGGTACGCAAGGCCTCCTCCCCGTTACCCCCACACCCAAGACTCCAAGCAGGAGGCGAGACCTGATCAAACACTTGTAGTCACCACTCCCAGTACTGCAGCTGGTGGTGGTGGTCATGGAGATCAGAACGAGCTGGGGGCAGGAGAGCAGAGACCCAGACTGAAAACCACACCTGATTATATGGAGGTTCTGGACCGCTCTTACCAGTTTTAACACTCCTCCACCCCCCCTCTCCTCATCCTCTCACCACCCCTCTTCTCTTGTCTCTTCATCATCTCCCTCTCTGGTGATGAATCACCCAGTAACAATGACTCCTGTACAGAGGTTGGCTTTGAGAGGAGCCTGTGGGGGAGTGGGACTGCTCTATGTTTATTCCTGGAGCTGGGGTCAGTTTTTGTATTTTCCCCACTACTGGCATATAAGTTGGTATTTGGCAAGGATTAACTGATCCGAGATCTCTGCCTGGAGGCAAAAATTCAGCTGCAGTAACCACAGTATTAGTTTTCCTCCATGGTCCTAAAACACAGAGGCTCAGTTTGTCTACTAAGCGCTACAATTAGCAGGATACAGCGTGGTTGTGGGCGTTAATGTTCATATTATTACTCTCATAAGACCTGCGTGGAGGTGAAAACACCAGCTCTTAACAACATCAAACACAGAGTCATAAACCATGACAGCCGGAAGGTGTGGAGCGAGCTGGGCATACATGGACGATGGAGAAACGACAGCGGCGAAGCAAGAAGAAGGGAAATAACCGAAATTAGCCAAGTGCCTTAGCAATGAACAGCCAGCAGTGTGGTCAATGCTTATTTTTCTATGAATACAGATCTATTTATCTAAACAAAGATGTTTGACTACCAATGGACGGGACACTGATGGACGACAGAGACAAAAACCAATCAAAACCTAAAGAAGAATTGCATTTCCTGGATGAGCCAAAAATAATAATATACCCAGTCAATATTGGAGTTATTTGTATGCATTTCTGTTATTTTTCGCTCATCTCATCTGTTAACTTGATTTTCTTATCCAGTTGAATTCTTTCCGGGGCTCTGAGGGGGACTTATCCAGGAGTAAATGACTGAGTGGAAAATTCTGTTTGTTTGGAGGAGAGAATTTGGGAATTATTACCGTTATAATATCTTTTAAAGCAGAAGAAAAACAAATGGCGGCTGATTTAAAAGAGGGACAATGTGAAAACGAATGCATTTTGGATTTCTTTATCTGTCAGACTTACCGGGGCCACAGGACCTCTGCTTCACATTTTGTTTCAACCGACAAAAGGCACAGAGGTTATCGTATTGATTTTTAAGTGTTTCTCAGAGGAAAATTGAAAGGCAAATATCAAAAAGGACAAACAACATGGCATAAAGGCATTTTTTGTTTATAAAAGGAAAAAAAAAGACACTTCTATCAGCTACTGATTACTATCTTTTATGGAGGTACTTTTTATGCTTTCATCTCCTACCAATCGTAGAGGCAGTTGTGAATATATTTATTCTTAGTTTTTGCGTGTTGAAGCTCTCCTGTAAGGGATCATGTTACATTAATGTATAGGATGATTCTGCATCTGGTTCAGCCTTCTTACCGCCGACCCACAAAATACAATAAAGGGTGCTACATAAAAAACAAAAACCCCTGAGCTTGCAGGTATTGTGTGACACATCCACCTACACTGAACCCCATAAATTCCCACTCACTCACTCCGTCTCCTTTGCCTTAATAGTGCATGAATGAAAAGGCTTGAGGTATGCTAAGTCTGTAAGCTTGTCCGTGCAGTGTGTTAGGGAGATCAGATGAAAGTTGAGCAAAGCTGAGCGCCTGCAGCGTTCCTCGCACACTGAAGGCTGGAGACAAAAGCTAATAGTGGGAAATCTTCCACGTTAATGGTATAAAATCAATACAATTTATTTGTGAAATGAGGACATGTAAGGCTGGGGGCCCCAGGGCCAAGGTCATGAATTGCACCATCTCTCTCCAGCTTGCGTGTCTTTCATAATGATCTTTCCTCTCTCCTTTTCTTTCATCTCTCCATCTGATTCGTTCCCCTCTCCCCGTTTCCTCGCCTCTTTATTCCTCTGCTCTCCCACTCACCTTTTGCTTTTGTTCTTTCCTCTCTACTCTGCCTCCCTTTCCTCCTAATGCTCCGGCTGTCATCTCAGCCTCGTAGGACGGACACGGAGAAACGCTACTCAATATGCTGCTCAACACACAGGTAGCTCACGCAGAAATGTGTGTGTTTTTCTTTCTTTCTTTCTCTCTCTCTCTCTCTCTCTCTCTCTTTCTTTCTGCTGGGCTCTTTCCATCCTTCGGTGATGAGTACCATTCTTCAGACGCCTCCTCACTCTCAGCGTTCAGAACTCTGTTGCACAGATAATCCCCCTGTGGATGTGTGCGCGCTCACTCGGGACTGGATGTGTGTGCAGCGAGAGGGGTGTGCCTTTTTGTTTGCAGGTGTGTGTGTGTTTTAAGGAAGCGTGTGAAGCTGGTTGTTTGTGCAGGCTCCGTTTGTGTGCGTGACGGAGGAATGAGCGCCGCTGCACAGCTTCAGTCCTGCTTTAATCCTCTAAGCTGTGTAGTTCACTCATACCACATCAGCCCCATTGTGTCTTCAGACAAAGAAGCCCAGTTAAAACTAAATGCCAGTTAAAGCAACAAATGACTAATTATAGCATAATTTTCTTCATCCTATTCACACTTTTTTCTCACATTTAACGCTTCCCTTCTCACTTCCTCACCCTGGGTGTCTAATTTTTACAACACTTTCCTCTCTGGACTGGACCGGTTCCAGATAGGTGTGTGTATTGGTATTTTTTTTTGTGCCTGTGTATATGTGTGTTTGCCTTTCTGACAGCTTTGCCATGCTTCATGTGTTTGGATCCTGTCAGAACTGTCCTGTCACTGTGTGAAAAAAAATCATTCATTTCCCAGAGTCAGGGATGAAAGAGTCTTTTGACTTCAAACGCCTGTGGGCCTCTGTGGCTTAGATTGCCTCTTGCTCTTTCTCCACCGCTGTGTCATTTATTCGTTGAGAAAAAAAAAAAAAAAAAGCAGCCGTGGCGTCGGCTAAGTGGAGATGCCAGAGACGCTGCAAGGAGCAGGACAATTAGCCTGATTAAAACAATGTCATTTTGCGTGATAGATTTAGCCCGAGCTCTGAAAAGGTGGATCTTTTTTTTGGGCAAGTCTGTGTGTGTGTGTGTGTGTGTGTGTGTGTGTTTATATGAAGGCATAAAACCATATTCTTCTCTGCATAAACATGCAGGGTATTAAAAATGCACAGTCGGGCAGGGTTTGATGTCGATGAAAAGAGATCTGTTTAAAAGTCATGGTGCATAGCTGCAGAGGCTTTGGTGTTTGGCCATGACAAATAGTTGTGGTTGAGCTGGTCATCTTTCACAAACCCACACGGGGAGGCGCACATAAACATTTACATCATCGCACATTTTTCACGCACAAGTACAAGTTCAAGAGCAAACAAAGTCCATTTAAATATGTACACAAACTGTCCATACAAGCACCCGTACAAACACGCCAAGCTGTGCTGCTGTGCAATGTTGTTTGGTTGATCTGCATTGCAGTGATCTGCCCCACTCTTCTTCTCTGCTTTCACCCACAGACAATCACCAGCTCTCAATGGACTACATCAGCAAGGGAAACAGAAGGAGAGCGTTACATATAGAGTGATGGAGGGGAGGAGGGGGGGGAGAAGAAAGAAAAAGATGAGTAGGTAGGGAAGGAAAGAGGGACTAAAGAGGATGGAGAGAGATTTGAGGGAGGATGGGGAAGATGAAAAGAAGGTGAGAAAGATCAGCGAGCGGGTGTTTCCAGGCTTAAGACTGCTGGAGGACTTGTTCATTTTGTGTGCAAGCGGAGGAACTTGGGAGTGTGAATAGACCCTGTAGGTTTATGCCTACTCTCAGACACTCGACGTCACCCACATGACTCCGAACTCAATTTAGTGTCTGCCAAACAGTTCCAGTCAAAAGATGAAGATTTCTGTGCCTCCCAGTGCAGCATGACAATACTTATTTACAGAGCTGTGAAGCAAAATGGCGGGTTACTTGGCATGTTGGCTAGGTGTTATTATAGTAAGCTGATATGTGTCTGTTATGGTGTCAATCTGCTGCTGCAATAAGCTGATGTGAAGACACTAAGATGGCAGGAACTGTCCTGGTTGACATGGAAAAGCTTTACAGGCTCGTCGTCGAGGTGTGTGTGTGCATTTTTTGTGTCCTTGCATATGTTTATGTGAGTTTTAAGACGTTGTTTGTGTAATTTGAGAAAAAGAAACAAGGAAAAATATATCATCTGAATCCAGGCTTTCATGCTCACCTTGTTAAGTTTCCTGCTTTAAACGCGCTTTACCTCCCTCAGGTTCTTAGTAACTTTCAGAAAATGCTTGCACTAAAAAAAGCAATGAGAAAATTAGAGAGGAGCTGGAATGCTGATCATGCATCCCTGAAACAAAAAGAGAAGATGAGTAATTTCACTACAACAGTTTTATGCCAGTTTTTTTCTTCATTTGGCTTTCACTTATTTATTGCTTTTATTGATTTTTTTAAGCTAATTTTCTGTTTTCTAAAAATTGACTTTCTACCAGTTACTTGCTGGATTGAGATGTAAGAAATCCAACAGTACCTGGGAATCAGTGTCTCTCTGAAACAGCTTTGAGGACGCCATGATTTCTGGTTTGTGAATGTGTCTCCCTGCTGTGTTCTTTTCTTTCTGGAGTGAGCCAGGAGCGGAGGATTACAACCCACCTCAGCTCTGAAATGCCTGGTGGCGTCTGCAGCGCAGCTCTCCCATCACCTCCTAAATACCGCAGCTGGTGGTTTCAGTATTGAAAGGCAGCGGGCCACACAACTGTCGACTTTGCACTTCATTTATGATAAACTTAAGTCGCTTTTAATCTCCGCCTGTTGCCGTGTGTAGAACCAGTGTTTGGAACAACATGTTTATCTGGTGGGGAAGGCGAGTGGAGTGCGAGCCAGGGGAAGGCACCCGTTCACAGAGATAACCCAGAATATCTCCTCTCCCTCCAAGTGCTGCTCTGAAACTGGGGAGTATGGCTGTTTATGTGTGTGAGCGCAGGGCCGTAACAGTGATTTATGCGCCCTGTGCACAGAGCAGGATTCTGGGCTCTTGCTTTATTTTTTCATTACTGCAGTTGTGGCACAGAGTGTCTAAATCCACAAGAACACAATGCAGATTTTCTGACATTTTGATTTTCTTGCCAAGTTCTAAAACCCCCTGTGTCGATATATTTCAGTCAAAGGACAGGTGCTACGTTTCAGCTCCTCTTTGAGTCATCAAGTACTCATGAGTTAGTGGTTAATTAGATTGTTTGACATTAGATCACCTGCACACTAATAACACTCTATTATTTAACTCTAAACACTTTAATCCTGTTAAACCTGAACATGTAAACAGAAACTCATAAACGATGGATACGCCGATGACTCGAAGGCGTTCAGATCAACAGTGGATCAATAAAATTGTAGAAACTGCTGCTACTTGTTTTCAAGCAAGTCTTTGCAATGTTGCAACAAATTAACTGATTACTGTTATTGACGTTTTTAAAGAGTTATGAAGCCCCGACCAAGTGTTAGCTAGCAAACCGTCATCCTCAAACGGATGTTTATGGCTCAACTAGTCAATTCTCTTATGTTAACGATAGATCAAATGACTGTGTGTAAAGTGAAAAGGAGCCGAATGAACAGAATTATCATCTAACCCCGCAGGCGATTACCGTATGTAACATTTCCTGTACCATGCAGTAGATTTATACGCCCTTTTTTGAAATACAAAAACAAAAACGTTGGGAAACAGAGGTGCAGAGCCCCGTCTTATAAATATATGGATGACAGAAAGTCTTATAGTCTTAGACTTTACGAGCTATATTTTTTTCCTGGTTATTTATGGTTCACATGAATATAGCCGTAGCCTATGTAGCTTATGTGCGTCCGTACTTGCTACAGTCAATGAGACCCAGTAGGTATGTTCATATTCCCGTGCTGCAGCCGTGGAAGGAATCAGATCTACTCTTAAGACGGTGTACCTCTCTCCAGCAAGGGACTCGTAAAATAAAGCCCAACATGAAATCCATTATGCTTAATTCCCCAAATCCATAATACCCTTAGAGGTCTTAATCTCCATTCCATTCTTATATAAATTAGCTTCTTCGTCTCTGGCAGACAGAGATTTCTGTGTCGACACCAAATGCTCAGACCTCTCTTTCACTCAGTTGGGAGAAATCACTACCATTACAAGAAACAGTAGTGGTCCTTTCTCTGGCCTGCTGAAAAGGAACAGACCTTTTGGGAAATATGCTTATTCTCTTTGTGGGAAAGAATTGCTGAGAAGACAGATACCAGTCTTACTGCATGTAACGTTAGATCTGCTCCGTTTAAAGAACGTAGACGGAGGAAATCAGCTCTGATGCTCCATAAGGGTCCGGAAAAAATTTATGTCTGATACTATGGTAGGAAGAAATTTATAGTTAAACTGCAAATGATTAGAAAGAAAAAAATGTTTCTTGCTGTAAAAATGTAAAATAATTGAAAATTTCACCAGCTGTAGTACATAGTATTACTTTATTTTGAGAATGTAGAGAAATTGACAACGAGACGTGTGGAAGAAACTTCAAGGACTTCTTAACATTTATCACCGAACCACAAATTCAAATTAGAGTAATATAATTCAAAGAGAAAAAAAAAAATCCCCTTTAGAAAAGATGTTGAAACGCTGTCTCCATTTTACTACTGAAGCTAAAAAAGATCGACTAAAACAAAATGGAGAAACAGTCTTGAGTTTTGTGATGTTTGGAGGAACCTGAACCCACATTTCATGGTAAAATGTTACATCTGTCACGACACTGCTGATTCAATATGCTGCTATCCAGGCCGACTTTGCTTCATTCAGGAAAACAATCTAAAAACACATTTTGTACTTATTACAACATTCTGTCTGTGTGGTGAAACCATCTGAGAAATAAAGTTAAAACGGAGACTCTGATCTGTTCAGGAACATCTTTTAACAAGCAAGAAGATAAAAGCAGTTTACATTTTAAATTACAGCAGCTGGTCTGCCGAGTTCCCAAAACACCTTCATTATGTTGGTAAAATGGGCTTCATGTTGACACAGTTAAATAAAACTGTTGCACTGCAGCAAGAAGGTTCTGGGTTTTACTCCTGGCTGGGACCTTTCTGTTGGGTTTTCTCCAGGTTCTGTCTTCCCACAGTCCAAAAACTCTCACACTTTCATATGCATATCTCCATGTGATGGACTGTTCAATGCTGGAACTCAGCTGAAGACAGACATCAACCCCCCTGACCCTGAGTGGGAACAACTTGATTTGTATGATAGTTAATGACAGTTTGCAAGTTGTATTTTTAATATTTTCACAAAAAATCTCTTTTTTTTTAAATGATCATCTGGTCAGGGTCCCGTTGCACCAGAGTAATGTTCCTCATAGAAGTTTCAACCTAAGTGGTGCTATAACATAATGTTAAAGGAATTGGTGATCACAAATTGTTCTCTGGTATGTATGAATGTGCAGGGTTTTCTGTTACTGTCAGGGTTCTGTTGGACTGCTCAGGCTGTACCCAACCTTTAACCCAGTGGTAGCTGGAATTAGCTTCAACACCCTGCAGCTTCAAGAAGGAGGTATCAGTTACAGAAATCTACAAAATTACAAAGCTTCTCGTTTTTAACAGCTAAGTCTTAATAAAGCATGTGTTGGATTTCCTACCATCTCTCAAGTGGGGCTATTTCTGATAAACTGCATCAAGTGGGTACTACACAAAGGTTTCAAAGTAGGCTACCTCGATTGCTGCTGCGAGCTTCGTGTCACAGCCTCAGCTTCCGCTCCAGCTGCTTGCGGTGTTGATAAGCAGGCCAAATCAGCAGGCCGAGCCATAATAATTTCAAACCGTTATCGGTGCGCTGACATGCATCTGTCCCTTCCACTTCACGCAGTCTCTTCATATGCCTCTCTTGTCACATTCTCTAATAGCTCACTGGCCCTTTCTTGGTGAAGCAGTTTTCACAGTTTGAAGAAAAGAAGAATTATATTAACTATAGAGCTTTCGAGGTGTTGCCGGGCAGTTTCTTTCTTATGGTTGTCTAGCTATTCCCTGACATTCAATCTAATCTATGCTAAGTGGCTTTAGCTTTAAATCTACAGCACAGACTTGGATTTTTCAACAGTTTCTTTTCAGAAGGGGACTGAGGGACAACAGGCAACATATTTCCAGGACAGATAGCAACATTTCTCTCAAGCCAGGACAAGGATTTTTGTTTTCAGGTTCTCGTTTTGCATCTGAGACACTGTTTTCTCAAAGTTTCTTATGGGACGGGGTGAATATGTGTGTGTGTTTGTGTTTGTATGATACTGGATTAGGGGTGTTGATGTGCTGCAGTTTCGACCCAGGAAATAAAAACAACATTCCAAAGAGAATAATGCAGCAGGAGGAGGAACCCAGTTCTGCCGAGGTCCCCGTTGGCATCACAAATTGTGCGTGAGAGTGTATCTGCTTGAGTTTTTGTTCTTTCTGTGTCAGTTATGCACACATGCTTGTCCTCCATCTCGAGACTGAATAGCACACTTTGAGTCACGTAATTAGTGGTGGGTTCCCCCAAAAATTCTTCCTAACATTTCCAAAGAGTGTGATGTTGTGTTTTTGTCTCACAAGACATTAATAAGGGGGAAGCTTTCATTGTTTTTCAGCACATTAAGTTAACCCCCCTTTTTCCTCCTTCATGTTATTACATCTTCCTCTTTTCCTAATCGCTTACACCTCCCTCTGTAATTATTTCCTTCCTAACTCCCCTCCTCCTTCTCCCTCTTTTTATTATTTCCTCTCCTCTTGCTATCCTTCCTCCTTTGTTACCTCTTTTTTTAATTTTACACTCCCCCCTTCCTCTTTTCCTTTCTCTCTACCCTGCCTGTCTCTGTTAAATGGGTGCATTGACCCCATTACAGGGTGTTGGTGTTGCTGAGCGGAGAAGAAAGAGGAGGCGAGGCAAGGAGGAGCAGAAGGAGGAGAAGATGGGAGGATGGATTGCGTTTTGTGTGTTTGAATAGGATGATTAATGAACGTCGCCTTCGGAGTGTGTTATCCCTGCTCCGGACCAGTGGGGACGCCACTGGGTCACCACTATACACACTGTTTTCATACACACTGGTGTGCTAATGCACACAGTCGCACACAGAAGCTTGGACACTCAGCAAACACACTGCACCTCGCTCACCCATCACTGCTGACATTATCATTAACAATGCTGGGATGGTGGGATCAAGGGGCCACAATAGCAAACACAACCCAGCGGCCGGGAGTGTTCACAGTTCACGAGGTACTTGTTATGTGACTCAGTGCTGCTTCTGCTGCTGCTGGGATGTATTTCCTCCTCAGGCTGCCAAGTCTTCCCCTACGACTCACTTGCAAATATCAGTGATTTAATTTGACAACTTGATTACGTCTTGCGTCAAAAATTAAAATCTTGATCTTAAACCTGCAACGTGTCAGATCTTTTTTTAATGATCAAGGCTTTAGAGTATGGATTTTTCTGGTAATAATTTTTTTTTCTAATTATAGTGTTTAGCAATGTGATTGACACATCTTTTCAACACTTTCTTTGAAAGCTGTGAAAAAAGGTTTGTCTCAGTTCGCTCTTGCAGCTTATATTTATGAAACATTCCACAGCAGAACTTCGTGCAAAAATATTTGACGGTTTTATTGAACTTCAACTTGTTTTTAGTAAAATTTAAGGTGAGTAATCTTAAATAATTCACAACCTTTTTTTATCAACAACTTGAATGAGAAATAAAATAGGAAAACAAACAAAAAAAGCAACTTAAGTTTAAAAAGCTGAAAATCCATCATAAAGTAAAAATAAGACAAAATGAATCCCGAACAAGGCAGAGTTTAACATGCATGGCAAACAAATGGACTAAAAATACAAAATCCTGAATACAGTACTTTTCAAAAGTAAAAGTACTCCAAATAACTTCATACTCTGAAAGGGAGGAATGCATTTGTAAGCGGTTTTGATCTGTTTGTTCCAACTTTTTGAAGGTTTTTTTTATTGGACTTGAGCTGCTTTTCACTCATTTTCTGTCCAGTCCTTGTACTTAATCATCATAGTGTTTTGTACAGTGTGTTTCTTTATGAAAACAACTGAACAAGTGGAGAACAAAAGAAAAAGTCTCAGGGTCAAAAAAACAGAACCTAAGAAATGCATCATCTTTCAAAACTAATAGGTAAAAGATAAAATAAAGATAACCGGGACTTCTAAATTATTAGATGAAAACAAAAACTTGAAAACCTGTTTGCAGTCTTTCAGCAGAAAGAGTGAGGAGACTTGTACCACTGTGACAGAAATTTGTTTTCCAAGTCGTAGACGCCATCAGGTTAAATAGGGGAGGTGCCATACGGCTTGTTATAAAAATCAGCATCTGTATTGTGGGTGCATTTGTGCATGTGGCTTGAAGAACTTAGACATCTGTGAAGGCTTTAATCATTTTTAACAATAAGTAGGTTTTGTATCGATATATGTGTTTTTTCCAAGCAGGAAATTTTTAATGTTGCATTATTTTATAAATATTATTCTTTAAATGATATATTCAGTTCATAAACATTTCATTAACATTGTGTTGCATTGAACACATTCAGTTAATACAGAAAAAGTTGGTTTAAATCAATAATCAATAAAACAGACTGTATTAGTTCTGTTTACTCCTAAAATATGTTTGGAAAAGAATACCTAAGATCTGTGAAATGTCTGAAGGGCTTTAAGTTTGGGTTCTGTTTGTGTTGGACTGAAATTCTAGCACAAAAACCAGCAATTTCCAAGGTCATTTATTAAAACTTTATGAAAAGCATCTTGGAGCTGAAAACTCTTTCATTCAAACTGCTTCAAGTAACTTTAACAATGGCGATGCAACATTATTTTAAGTTCAGAGCTCAAGATTTTTAACTCTGCAAAGAAGTTGTAGTCATGTCAACTTTTAAACAAAAACAACTCCCTCCCTCCATCCATCCATCCATCCATCCATCCATCCATCCATCCATCCATCCATCCATCCATCCATCCATCCATCCATCCATCCATCCATCCATCCATCCATCCATCCATCCATCCATCCATCCATCCATCCATCCATCCATCTATTAGAGTGTTGCCCCAGGAACTCCTGGAAGGTGTGGACCCTTTGTTCGGAAATGCTTTTTTCCGGACTCCGCTGTTTGCCCTCGTTTTTATTTTCCTGTTTCATTCTGTCACTCTGCGGGACGCTCTTCCTCTGCCTCTCCCCCTATTGTTTCTGCCTTTGTGGAAGTAGCTCTTGTATAGGCTACTTCAGCCACATGTGGACAGTTGATGGCAAAAGAAATTTCACTCATTTCCACAATGATGAGAAACGATGGGAGACTGGGGCTCGGCTGTTGTTGACTGCAGCAGTGGAAGAAGCTGCAGTAAATCATCTCAAAATATATTAGACCGCCAACATCCCGACAAAATGATGCCTGGGTCTCAATTCTGCCTTTTTTTTTAGTTTTTTTTCACCATTGAAGTTGGAATTATTGATAAAATTATCCTATAACATCAGATTATGCAAATATTAATAAACATTAAGCAAACATGTGGGTAAACCGAGCTGTTCTTGTTCCCTTTTAAACCCAGAAGTTTGAAATATCATGATAATACATTAGCACATCTCCAGCTCTGAATCTTTTCCTTTCTGCTACACAAATAATGAGTTTGTGAAAGAACAACACAAAGACACAAGCACACACAGTTTCACCGGTTGTTAAGCAAAACTTGGTCTCAATAGAAGCATCTATTTTTTTTTTAACTCCTCGCGCTATCCTTTCAGCAAGTATTCTTTTCAGTCGTTATTGCTTTAATACACCTCACTGCCTTTGAGCTGTCGTTCTTTCTCTCTCATTTCAGCTTCATAGAAACACTGAAGCGTGCCTCTCACTGTTTCCTTCTTCCCATCTGCCTCAGTCTATTTCACAGTGTTCTTTTATAACCTTTCTCTTATTAGGATCAAACAGTGTATCAAAGAAGGCTGAATTGGAGGCTGAGCACCTGTTTACAGTTTATCTTTGGTTGAGGGGTTTATATTCACTCCACTGGACTGGACTCATTTTCTGTCACGGACAGAGATTTTGGTCGAAGTCTCTGTTTTTAGAAAGTATTTCCTTATTAAACTCTTTGTAAAATTTTGCTCACAGCGGTTATTTTTCTTGAGGCACGAAATGGAAAGTAAAAATTATTTATTGTCAAGAAGTTAGAAATACTTTCTGAATTGAATGGAGAGCACTGAATGACAGAGGCGGCCATGTCTGTTCATCTTTCTGTATCAACAGCAGCAACAGGTTGATAAACCAGAATAGAATTAGTTCATTTTGGATACATTAATACAATAAAATTAAATGTTTATACTGTACAGACATTCGTATTTCCCCCAAAAAGTTTAATCAGTAACCTTCTAACATACTATTTTAAAGAAATTATGATTTTCTTTTGTAATTCTGCAACAACTTCTGTGCTAAACTAAAGTCTATCTGCACTAGTGTGAATCAGAAAGGTAAATACACGTTAATACATCACAAGTATGTGATTGTAGGGTTGCAAAACATAGAGTTTACTAGTAAAATATAGAAATAAGAAGATCTTTGTTACACCTTGCAATCTTTTTTTTTTTCCTTAAGTCAACCAAAGACAAAAATATCCTAAAAAAAATATGACAGAATTTTCTCTTTTTTTTTGTTTCTGTTTGAGTGTTTGACTTGACATTTCAGGAATCTTTGGCTTTTTTAGTCTTTCGGTAACCCCGTTAGCTGAGCTGAATCTGTCACACTAACAGAACTTTTCGGTCCTCTTTGGTCTTTAAGTAACTTTTATACAATGTTTGCTGTTGTTTTCCACCTGCAGTACAAAATATGGAAAATAGACGTGTTAATTTGTCAAAATGGGTTTTATTTGATGCACATGTTCAATTGTTGAAGCAAAATAAATGTAAGACATTCCTAAAGCCATGTTTCATAGAAATCTTGATATATTGGAGAAATATTTCCCCTGTTTCTCTTCCTACACACATGGTTTTATAACTCCTATAAATCTTTTTATTTATTTATGGGTACTATAGAACTTTTATTCAGTCATGACTTGTGAAATGCTGCTGTGTCTCAGCCCTCCCTCAGGCATTTGGCTTCGCCTCGTCTCCAGAGGAGTAGATTAAAAATGCAACTCATCCTCTGAGACCGCTATTAGACAGCTCACTTTTGACGAGACCTTTTGCTGATTGGAGTCTTGTGTTCTTTATTTAGCCCGTTCTGTGTGTCTCTGATGAAGTTTTCATTTCTAAATATCAAAGAACAAAAATTGATGTATTGATCTTTTGATGCTTGTCATCAGCGCTGGTCTGCCTGATCCTGCTTTTCACACGGTGTTTTAGAATGTCATGTAATGCTCCTGTTTGACACCTAAAAGGCTCATTTTTGCTTATATTAATAGCTTAACGTTGCTTCATTCTGATGCCATGTTTCTCTCTATTACAGTGCAATTTGTTCTGCTGGAAAGTGGCGCTACAGTCGTATTTCTTAGAATGAACAAAGGCTGCAATTAGACTTACATGAAGCAGCCTTTGATGAGGTGATGCAATCAACCCGAGTGTCATTTGGAAACTACTTCAGTGGAAGAAAACAACTTGAGAAAATGTCACTATTTTTTAGAAAAGAATTAATGATCAGTTTTCTAAATTCCATTTCTGAATGCTGTCGGATTTTGATTTTTTTTTCACACTCATTTGGCACCTTTCAACTTTCAATTGCTTCCAAACCCAAAAATCGTCCAAATTTCACACATTTTGGTCAAATTCAATAACAGCAGGTTGTGTTTGTTATTGAGAGGTGTTGATATTCATTGAAGAACTAACACAGTGATGGTTCCCAGAAAATCCTGCCCTTCAATGCAAACTGATCTATTCTATTCTATTCTATTCTATTCTATTCTATTCTATTCTATTCTATTCTATTCTATTCTATTCTATTCTATTCTCAATAAAATGGTAACTCAAAAGAAAAAAGGTATTTTTTTTAAATGCATGCCAGACAGCACTGTACTAAATTTGACTGCAAAGANAAGATACGGTCTGTAACAACACAGCCAGAGGACGAACGGTAAAAGCAACAAACCTTTGAGGTCACATCCTCCTCTAAGTTTGGTTCTATAACTTATGGAGCACCTAATCGTTTTGGTTGAAGCAGAAAAACAAACATTTTTTTCTCATAAAGGCAGTTCGGACTATAGCTGCCCCCGAGTGTATATAATATATGTGCAGTGGCACGACTCCAGGAAAGGTAGACATGAGCTAAGGGAATGACAGTAACTGAAATAAATAAATAAATAACTACAGCTTCTGTTTATGTTGCAGACAAAGTGTCTGTTTGTATTAAACTGATTCTGCAAAGCTCCCATAAGGCAAAGGCAATGTCTGTCCTTTGACTGCACTCCGCAGCGCTAAAGAGAACAAGAAGCGCCGTAATAAGTGAAAATTTATTATAATACCTTTCAGAATACTATGAGCTCATGTTTTATTGAAAACACAAGACGCTCACAGCTCACATGAAGCTGATCCTCATAACCGTGTTGAGTAAAAATTCATATAATCATAAGCGGTGCTATGAGATTCACAAAACTGAACCTTATTTTTCTGTAACTTGCCCTTATTATACATTTATAGCAAAAACATGCACTTAAAATAGCAGGTTTGAATTTTTACTATGCTGTGAGGAATTCTTTTCTCCTTTTGACATCCAGCTTTTTCTGCAGATTCCCATAGCAACGCTTCATCATTGTCAACCACAATCTATTTATTCTGTACCAGAATCTTTTTCTTTTTTAATGGTTGCAACAGTGATTTGAACAGTAATTTGATACAATTTTACCCAGCAGTACACTGAATTTTGATATGTTTTTTCTTATTTTTTAAATTCTGGGGTCTCTATCAGATTTCAAAATAAAGTTGTAGAGGAGGGTTTGAACAATGCATGGAGGTATTGTTGGCATAACTGTGACAACAGCAGCCCTGCTGGACTAACACAAGCACTGGGAGCAAAAAAAATAAAAAGATAAATAAAAAAGAGCATCAGGCACAACATCTTCTTGTTTCATCCCATGTAATGTGTCATGTTGTCATGAAAAGACAATTCATACAGAATCTGGAACACCTAAAGTCAAGCTGAGATTTTACACAAATCTTTTGATGTTTTCATGACTGCAGCAGCACTCAGTATGCAAAAATGATAAAAAAATATTGTTGCATTTGATTTATTTAATGAATCTACAGCCATTTTTTGTAAATACAGAATTTTTATCATTTTTTTGGTGGATTCACCATCGATGCCTGCTTAACACAGCCACAGAAACACCCTTTTTCTGACATCTGGAAAGGACAAAAGCGCTGCCAACTCTCAGGCCTGCAGGCTATATGTTCCAGACAGACTAAACGCATCATTATTCTTATTGCAAACTCAGTTTAAGTACATTACTGACTGCAGGATGGTGGTGGATGTGTTTCTCTCTAACTTCACCAGCTGGCAGGAGTTCCCATCCCTGGGTTTCCAACTCTAATTCAAGGATCTCCTTCATGCTGCTCCTTCATAAAATATTAGGTATTTTCACGACGGTCAGATTCATGAATATATCAACACACACAAACACAATCGCATGCAGCATATATGTACACTTTTAATGACAGCTAACCATTAGCATTCCTTTTAATATTCATGCCTTTTACATAACCTTTACGTAACGTGGGACCTGTGCACACATTTTCATGTGCACGTCTGTGCACGGATATGTGTGTGTGTGCAGTCAAGTATTTTCTCTGTAGTTTTCCTCATTATGAGAAAGCTCTTTAATGTTTGTCTCCCAGTGGAGAGGGGAAGGGAGCGTGAAACTGTTATTGCAGGCAGAGAGCGGGAGGAAAAAATCTAATCGAGGGAGTCTGACAGACACTCCTGCTCATGCAGTATGATCTCTCAGAAGATGACATTTGCCTTGCTGGCATCCACGCTGGCACCTGCAGCGTCTGTGTGTTTGACCTCAACTATATAGTTGCAGATGACAGAAGAACGACTGGTGTTGAAAATGATAGCAGGGACGTGGGGAGGTGGGAGATAACAGGTGAAAGTGGGAGGTAAAGAGGTTTGAGGTGGTGTGGAGAGTTGACAGCAGGCAAGGAAAAACACATCAGAGTCTTACTGTATGTTACACTGACTGGAAGGACCTCAGGAATGTGCATGTGTGTGGTGGCATGTTTGAGAGGATCTGGGCATGCTCTGTTGGCTGCTGATAACCCCACAGCACAACTGTCACAGTTCTGCTTTTCCTCACGGCCACAGCAGCGTGGTCAGTGTGTGCCTGCATGTATGTCAATGTCTGAGTGTGTGTGTGTGTCCATCTGCCTCCCTGTGTCGCTGTCTGCCTGCCTCAGAGTCAATCTGTTACTACACTCCCTGATACCTCTCCAGTATCAGAGGCCGTGATTCAAAATGGCTCAGCAGTCGCTTGGAGAGCCCACGGTTTGGGAAAAAACCGAGTGCTCGCTGCAGGATCCTCGTGGTCAGTCCTCTTGCATAAACAAGCGAGCAGCCAGCTGGAGTGCCAGGAGGAGTCTTGGTGAGCTGGAATCAGACCAGAAACAGAAAAGAGAAATCGGTCCTCGCTTCTGTCACTCGCTTGTAAACCTGCACTGTTATTTCACCTCCTAGTTGATGACTCCATGTGGAGGCACATTTCCACGCTGATGCTCTTTAAACGTTGGTATTTATAGTCGGTGGTGGGGGGCGGCTTCTGCTTCATGCGTCCAATGAGTTTGTTAACTCGAGGCACATAAAAAATGTGTAAATGACATCATTAGAAAAAGAAATAAACAAAGCTCTGACTGCCAGAGGTCCTCATTAAAATCCATTTCCTGTCCTCTGCCTGAGGGCAGAATTGACACTGTTTGCAATTTTTATAGTCACAGAAATTCAAAGCAAAAACAACAGCTGGATAAGAGCAATTCTTCTTCCTTTGTTTTTCCCTCTTACGATTGGTTGTTTGACTTATCATTGTGATTTGCACGTGTGTAATGAATCCTGCACTGCAGCAGTAAAATAATCAGCCAATCTTTCTTTTAAAATTAACGACTCAAGCCGTCACGAGGAATCTGCAATTAAAAACTCATTTTTTACATTGAATTTTAATCCAATAAACCAAATAAACACAGATGCTTTCTGTTCAGTGTAGCTGATATTATAAAGAGGACAAAAAAAAAACCAACTGCTGCAATGTCAAGGATAAAAAAAAAAGCAGCCACGTAATTCCCATTTGAGTTTTATTGATTTATTTTCTCTTCAGCCTCATCCAAGAAGTCTCTTGAAATACATTATCACCTTTTCAAGGAAGAAAGGACTCATAAAATAAAATGCTTACTGATTTGATAGATACTCTCAGGAACCTTTTGATTTAACTTAAAAATAAGGAATTGAGAACTATAACATGTGGATATTTAGCAGATTTAATGTTTATTTAGTTTAACAATTAGAGATTCTCATTAAGGCCCCTTCAGTGCTAGATAATGACCTCATTACTCTTTTTACAACCTGTGCAACCAATCAAAATGTGGCTTGATGGTAACTAATTAGGAAAACTTGCCTCGGTGTGAAGACGATCATGATGCTGCGATGTCTTTAGTACTTACCAAAAAGATCTTTGAGATGATGTCATGCAGCACTCTGAACTCATTCCTATAAAAATACTTTTACTGACAATCACACCATGACACTGCATGATGGGGTCAGGATGGGTCTGACATGAGGCCACTGCAGCCAGTACAGCATCAAAATTCTCCACAATCAAGCCTCCACATTCCACCACTCTCCACCAGGACCTCGACACGCTGCTGATAAACCACCATGACCAAGAAATCAAAACCAAAACCACAGCATGAAGTAAACTGACATTTATTAACGGTGATATAAAGAACGAAACACAATTAGACAGAAATCTGGGCTTTTTCGCCTTAAAACACAAACCTAGAATCGTGTCTGATGGACCTCTTGATTTTAACACATTGATCTCGAAAGCTTTTTGCTTTGTACAAAATGCAATTTACTCATCTTTATTGTGATGCAGAGTGCATTGGATATTGAAAACGTCCTAATTAAGATGCTGATAAATGACTACAAACCTTCACAGAGTCCCTCCTTCAAAAGCGTACTTCAAAAGTGCTTCTCTCATTAGGCCCTTAAATGACTCAGATCAAAGAGAAAGATCTGAGCAGACAGATAATTCACTGGATGAACAGTGACACTCCGCGTGACGAGAACAATAAATGTTGCAAAGCCCTCAGTATCAGCAGTCAGCTGTTTCTGCTGAACAGAGAGCAACAACAGCGAAACTGTCACTCATCTCTCGGCAGATTGAACGAGCCTGTAATAACAATCCTCTGCTACAAACGCAGCAAACTGATAAACCATATGTAGCCGCACGCACTTTTCATTTCGCAAATTTGCAGCACTTTGCTCAACAACTTGCACGCTGAAGCTTTATTGTATATTGTGATGAGGTTGCCACAGGTCTCGTGTCCTTATCAGAGGAACTTCACATCTAAACAGAAAAACACAAGAAACACAAGTACGTCCTTGAGATTTGTTTCTTGTTTTCTGGATGTACAACTTTACATGCCTTCTGGTGCCCCCCCCCCCGACTGTAAATCATTTCATTTCAATATAATGCAGACAAATTAAATAAACTAGTCATCTGGTGGTTTCAGTATCTTTGCAAACAGTTAATTAAGGAAAATGAAGCCCCTGCAGGTGATCATTTTAAATGACAATTATTACTAATCAGACCGTAGTCCTTAGGGATGTGTCATTTTTGCCCATGATGTTTTTGTTTACATTCATTTAGCTCTGATACTAGCAGAGAGAGAAAAGTCACAGACTGCAGGTCCTGCTAACAATTGGTCAAAATTCCTGTTGTTATTAAAAGATTTGGGATTTTATGTGCATTCTTTTTGTTTCCTTTATTGTTTTTTTTTTCTTACTGAAAGTCAGATCGATGCTTCCCTTCTGACTGAATGGCCTTCAGGAGTGATGATGTAATATTCACCTCTGCAGCAAAATCTCATGGCTGTCATGGATTTATCATCATACAACAAACAAACAAGTAAAAAATGTGTTCATCTTCAAACAATAACCCAAAAACATCTGCTGCATCTCGCAGATATTCAGAGAACATCTGGTTTAGAATTTCACATAAAGAACAGTTCTCCAACTGTTAAGCATGACTAATCATAATCTGGGCCTGTATTACAGTTAGTTGAAAAAAATGTATATTTTGATGAAAAATATATGCATTTTCCTGTTAAATATCAAAGTATTAAATTCAGTTCTATTAAATTCAATTAAAGAATAACATTTGTGGTGTTTTTTAAGGGCTGATTAGCTAAAAATGTACTCCACAACAGATCACTTCAAGTTGTTCAACCTTAAAATTTTTTAGTGGTACAACTTTTACATGATTATATTTCTTTAAAAAATAGGATATGGGAGACAATCAGAGGTTGTAACAGAGCAAAAACACAAAAATCTCTTAAATTCTAGATCAAAATTATAGTACATGTTTAAAAATAATTGCCACAGGTCCAAACTTTTGCAATTAAATTTTAAACTTTGTGTATTTTCAATCATTCTGCACATTTCTAACGACATCAAATTGCCCACATTTCCCTCAAAAAGGATCTATAAAAGATTTTTCTTTCTGTATGTGCAACTACAAAGTTAATGTTTTTTGTGTGTGGTGTCCAGTGGTGTTTTTTATTTTAATGTTTTGCTCATCAGCAACATTTGTTGACTTACAGACAACATAATGAAGTATTGTGTCAGCCTGAGAAAAACTAATTAGAATGTGTTGTCGGGTTTTACAATGAAAATATAATTACAGTTATTATGATGCACAAAGCAGAGGGGTTGTGGAATCGGGTTTTGTAAAGTTCACAAATTTGTTTGTTTGTGTGTTTAAATGCATTGTTTACTTTTACCTTTCTGAATCAAGTGGGATTTTTAGAAATCTTTCTGCAGAATCTTCTTATTCTGATTCCTGAAGCTTCAAAGCGTTTGAAAACTGACAGATTTCATTCATATTCATACAAGTATTCTTGTTTTTATAAGAATTTTTAAAAGATTATATTGATCAGTGATAGATCTGATTGAATTGTCTCACTCTCTTTAGATGTGGTGCTCTCTCACTTGCTTTTTGCCAACATATTTCCTGCTCTTGCAGCATCGGTGACGTCTTATTTCTCATGTTTTATAATTCAGCTTCATTTCCGAAGTTGCCCTCTTATGCTCACGGGCCGGTTGACAAAGAGTCCTGATGTTTGCAACAGTTCACTGATTGCAGAGCAGCCTGACAGCTGAGTGGCAGCAGCACAGCCAGGCGAGTCCATCTTTTTGCTCTGCCAATGGCCGACGCTCTGCGGGGCTGATTGTCGAAGAAACTGCAAGACATTTTTCACCCTCAATGGCAGCCAACTTACAAATAGCTCTTTGTAGTCCAAAACCGATGCGAGGTCAATTTTGTGGATCAAAAGGGCCAAACAGGAGCTGGCATTGTGTCCTCAATTTCTTTTGACTTTAGATGTGTTTCCAGTCCTTTGAAGAACATTGTACTTTCTCACTTTTTTCACTCACTTTAATTGCTTCTCTTCACATCTGTGCAGTTTCTACTCGCTGCACTCCATTTGAAACGAAGCGTGCGATTAAGTGTGACTGTCTTCTAATGTTTCACAAACTTTAACTAAATTAAAAGCACATAGATATTAATTTAAAGGGTGCTTTATTTTCACCCTAAACATAATTTATTTTTGGTATCAGCTTCTGTTGCTCCTTTGAATACATGTTTATCAATTTTGAATGATTGAAAGGAAGATATATTTCAGAAAGCGTGGGAAGCCGGGACTCGGGAGTGAAAACTAACAGAGGGTGAAATGTTTTTAGAAGTCCCATTTTTATCTCAGCAACACTGTGTGTAATTCTTCTTTTTCCTTCCACCTCATTGGTCCATATGAAAGCAGAGAGATAGCATTGAATTAAGAGCAGGATCTGAAATTAGATATTGTGTATAGTTTTGGTTGTATGTTTGCATGTCAGTGTAACTGTTGTATGCCAGAATATTATATTACATCTGCATTTTTTTCTCACACACTGGATTATCCACCAAATGGGTCTCTGAGCAGAACAAATAGTGACAAAAAACGAGGGAGCTTTCGCTCGGTAGCTAAACAAGAAAATGGAGATTTTTATGCCTAACTGTCTGTTTTAACACAACTCGGGAAGTTTTCCAAGACTTAATCAGTTCCCTTTTAAACCAAACCACAAGCTTCCTAATAAATAAGTAAGCAGTGATTTCAGAGATGAGTAAAGAAAAAAAAATCCCAAAACAAAATTAAAATTTCAAAGTAAAGAAAGTGTTTCGAGTCGACTAGGAGATGAATCCAAATCTCCTGTTTGAAAGTCGTCTTCCACTAGCAAAACCTGCCAAATTGAAAATGCAGACAGCTCGAGCTGTTTCAGTGTGTAATCGTTCCTTCTATGAGACAAACTCACGCGGTTTTCAGACATTTTTCCAGTTTTAACAGCTGCGATTTCTGGACCAACTGTTTCATATGATTTGTAAAATTTTTCCTCATAGGTCAGTGGCCTAACGTATGAGGTTGAATTTTCCCATTTTTCTGATGATGTCTGACATCTGTGGCAGGCACGCAAAAATCTTTTTTCAGTGTGACAAGGCCCTCGTGGATAAAGTCAAGGTCCATTAAAAGAAAACGGTTCTCCCAGTTTGCTGCAGAAGAAATTGATATCCCTGCAGAGCGCTGACCTCAACCCCATCAAACACGTTTGAGATAAATTCAACGTCAAACCGACTGCGAGGGCTGATTGCGCAACATCAGCAACTGACTACACTGATGATCTTGAGGCTGGAACGAGGCAAGTCACTGCAGGTCATCTCCCAAATCTCCAACAATAGTTTCACAAAATACAGAACACTGTTGGAGCTTTGTGATGGCTCTGATCATGACATCAGAGATTCAACAATCACATTAGGACAAATCATTAACACCATGTCTAGTGTATTAATTCTAATGATACTGATGCAGTTTGTAAATGTATTTTTTTATATATATATATGTAAATGCAGTACAACTCAAGCTGCTATTAACTCACAGTTTAAAGCATTTGATTCACTCTACCATAAAAATTTCAGCCTGTATTTACAACCACAAAGCAACAATAAAGGATTTTTGTGAGGCTCATTCTTTAAAGTGCACATTACAGCTTTTGTTTCTGAGACTTAATCTTAAAAAACGATTATCTGAAAAAACATCCCCTACCACCGAGATTAATTAAAATGTCAAAGTAAATCCCAAAGAGCCGAGTTTGGGTTCAAAACAAAAGGAATACTGTTAATAATGTTGACAGGAAAATAGTTTGTTTTGTTTTCATGTTGACCTGCAAGAAATCTCAATCAATCTCACAATGAACGGAAATTTGATGGATTGTGGCAAAGAGAAACAAACACAACAAGAAAGCAGTGATTAACCTGCTGGATAGATTTCTGTGTATGTACGTCAATTCACCAATCAGTACAAATCAGTGGGCTTATTTATAGCCTTTATATTACACCTAGTGCTGGTGTACAGATGTACGCTGATGATACGGTTTTATATGTGGGTGATAAAAGGTTGTATCTTACTCGGCAGCGACTGATGGTGACAAACAACGATCAATATTCATATGAGAGTTTGCAAAATATCTCAAAATGTTAGTATAGTTTCTCAAATGCAATTCGCAAGATGAGTTTTCTTTCCAGAGTCATGAGTGACAGAAATCTTCTTCATCTCTTCTCAAATTAATTTATATGAGTCAGAAGATGTGAGAAATGCAAACATATACATATGTTCAACATGATAATACTGGAAAATTTTATGAGGAAAATTTGCAAACAAATTAATACCTAATTGTAATAAAAGTATTAGCAAGACATCTGCATGAATGTTGCATTAATGTTGCAATTTATTTGAAGCCTCATGCACAATTTCAATAGAAAATGTGCATATTTTTCTGCAATTCACATCTCCAACAGTCACAACCCACTGAAATGCAAGTGTCAAGTCACTGTGTAACCTCTCAGTCACAAACAGCATCTTCCACCACGAAAGATGAGACATATATAATTAATCAGGTGAATAAGTAATTGGACAGAAAGCCTATTACAAACACATCACTGGATAAACATGTGGAATTCCTGACTTGTAAAACTTAAAATGATCTCTGACAAGCATCACTTTAGATTCAGAATCAATTAGTTTCTCCACACAGATGAGCTTTGCAGCTTTGTTTCTTTTATTGTGAATTATTTTAGACTTTTGTTTTCATGTCAGGTCATATTAAGTGCAATGTTTAATTCTGTTTTTTATGTAACTAAAGGAGCATCTAGGGACACACGTTCCAAATTAACCCCCAAGATATAACTGTTTTTTGTGAGGTAAACACTTGGACACATATATCTATTTATATCATTTGTAAACAAGGAAATGTTTCTGATAGTGGAATCAAAGCAACTGCAGCTTTTACGTTGAAAAACACATTTTTCTCCACTCTAAAAGGTACATGACCGATTTTTTTCTAGGTCACTTGGGGTCTGTGAAAACAAGTTGCTCCACAAGCTGTTTTTTTCAGCCTTCACTGACTCCTGAGGGAAATATTTGGCTCTTGAGCTTTAAAAGCTTCACTATGTTCAGCAGCCAGCTGCTAATTGTCTCCTGCCTGCCATTTGGTGCCGAGCAGGTAATAAAGTGTGAGCTTCTAAAGATGTTGGATGGATATTCAAGCAGAAACAAAACTCCCTGAAATGGAAAGAACATGCTGAGGATACGCAGCTCTGCATTCAAACTCTATTTGCTATTTCGATTTTTTTTCCACATGTTGTCATCTAGTTTTGATTTGTAAACAGGATTAAACTGAAAACACATTAACATTTAGCATTTTTCAGTCATGCACGTTAAAGATCTAAAAACTTCTCTCCTTTAGTTGTTTGATTCTGCACCAGCAGTTCGACTTTTCTCAACTTTTTCATTCTGCATTTCAGTTTAGTCTAATTTTAGTCTACTCCCTACAGTGCAATACCTTTTTCCTTTGTTTTAGCTTCAAGGGACAAACTGCTGTGTTGCAATAAACTCACTGGAAAGTGCCAGCGTGTCAAGAGGGCTGCAAGGTGGAGTTTTTTTTTTGTTGGATTAAGACTTCCACCCACCATATGTTATTTCCTGTGTTGTACGCTTGCTCCAAAAACAGCGGGCGCTGCGCCAGCACATGAGAGTCATCCTACGGTGAGAAAGCATCCAAAGGATAAGGATCTCTTTTTCCCCACAAGCCGCCACCATCAGTGGTCGAAATTCATACAAAACAAAAAAGGAAAAGATTTGGTCACCTTCTGGAGTCTGCAGGGGCCGGAGCTGTTATCTGAGGCTGCAGATTTGGCCTGAGGGGTTGAGAGTGGACACCAAAGATGTTGTGATCTCATGTGTTTATATGATAACATCTTATATTCTTTTACAAATATCCTCCTCCAGTCTCCTTTTCAGTGCTTAACACTGAGGTTTGTTGCAGTGGATTGCACCAAGACATGCAGTTAATGACCTTCCAGCTTTGTATCTCAATGATTTCAGCTTCTAAGTCATTTTTTTTGCTTTAAAGTCATGTCTTTTTAAAAAACTACACATTCCCAAATCCCCTTTTAAGAGTTTATTTTTTATAGAATTTGGATTATAATGGAATTATAAAATAATTTTCTTTTTTGCCAGGAAGGATTTTTAACCAGTATGTGGTTGTTTTTCTTGCCATTTGTATTTCCCCATTCTTGAACTTAATGGTAGTTTCACTGACTCTGCATAGAGTTATGCATATGCATATACACATACACGCATGTGTAACAGAACATGATCTTTTCTAAGAACAAGTCACGCTTTCTCTTTTGCATTTCTTGCAGAGCTCTATTCTAAGACCAAGGAGGAGAAAAAATAAGCCTGGGCTCTGGCGGTTACAGCCGATTCCCCAGGCTGGTAGCGTTGTAGGTTGACTGCTTCTGCTCCTCTTTAGGTATGCGTGTGTTTGTGTGTGTGTGTACAAAAACGATCTGAAAAAATCCTGCCTCTTTGAAAAATCACTTTAAACGTGTGTTTTAGTTGTATTTACTACCGTAAGATTCATCCTAAAGAAAACACTTTCCTTATGTGATGGAGCTTCGTAGAGGTGCATCCCAAAAAAAAAAGAGAGACAGAGGAGGCAATATGTATGAAAATGAGCAGGGCAATGTTGCACAAGTGCACGTACCAACTGCGAAGGGATGTTGTGAAATAGTACACCTTGAATATTATTGCTCTGGGATGCATTTCTCGTCAGGGATTCCGACGAGACTTTCTGTATTACAGACTGCAGCGGGAAAAACAACAACAATAGAGACAAAATTGCAGACAGGTACATGTCATACACGCAAATAACCAAGTGCATGCATGAGCGTTCTGCTCTGTAAAAAGATGATACATACAGAAAGATCACAGTGAACACAAACTGTGCAGCTGTTCTTGTTATCTGCTGCCTTCAGTCTATCTGTAATCCCTTTAAGGGTGTTTTGTGTTGTTTCTGTGGATGTTTTCCACCTATTTATCCTTAGCCTTCATTTTAATGTCATCGTTCCTGCACCCTTTTTATTTTTTCTGGCATTTTTTGGTGAATTCTTTCATCTTTTTCTGGTTATTTCTCATATTTGTTGGCTGTTTCATGGCTATTTTGTACATCGTTGTTCTTCTTTTTCATGGTCGGCTTACTGTATTTAATCTGTCAGAAGATTATGTGTCTTCTTGTAGACGTGTGGCGTCTCCATGAAGTCGTTCAGCATCTGGCTGCAGTTGTTATGTGTTTGCTGTGCGAGTTTCATTTGGGTCATGTTGCAGCTTTATGTGCATGTGTTATTATGTAGGTGGTATTTGTGCCTTCACAGTGTTTTTATGTTGCATTTTGATGACTTTTTTTTCTAGAATCTAGTTTATTTGGTTTCTTTATCTTTTCTTCCTTGTTAGTTTCCATTTGTTAGCTTTTTTCTTACATCTTTCCGTGTGTCTTTATTCATGTCTTGAGGTTCGTTCTTAAACCTTTTTTGAACCATTTTGATGCTTGTTTGATGTTTGCTCCAAGCAGTGTCCATCAGATCACCTCAAATTTTACAGCTACATTTCAGTTTATAAATACATCTGTGGCAGTTATGCAAAAATTATAACACCCTATTTAAAAATGTTATAGGGGAACATAAGACAGTTTTACACCAGGACTTTTACATACTGAAGCAAAAGTGCTAGTTTCACTTAAAATAACCATCTTCGTGAATATCTGTATGTAGAATTTACAGCACCGTAACATTTTTAAAAAGCGTTTTCATGAACCACCTTGTTTAATGTAAAAGGGTTAGTTGTTAAAAGATTGAATTTAGATTTGGTCGGGCTAGAAAACGTCAATCTGGTGTTTACCTAATGTTTTTGGTCCATAGTGAGGTCATGAACTATTCATAACCTTTCCACAGAAATCAGTTTTAAAAGATCTGACTCATGACTTTAAGAAAAGTTCTTTCATAGCGTCTCAAAGGCCAGTTAGAAAACTGTAAAAGGTGTAACGACAGGTCAGTGTACAAAGGAAGCAGAGGATTTTGATCTGAAGAGGAGAGTTAAAAACAGTTCTGGATCGAAGGAGCTAAACCAAGGAGCCCGAGGACCCCTGAGTGAGCGGAGGACCGGTGAGTCTAGGAGACAAGTGGGTGTGATGGTGGAGGGCAAGTCTTTCTTTTAGAGATGTGCGTTTCAGCTGAGTTTGATTGTTTGAATCCAGATGTCTGAGCAAGAGCCAGCTGCAGATCGATGTCAGCAAGACTTTACCCATGAGGTAGGAAGTGAGTTGTTTCAGGTAAGTGTGGCTATATTCAGGAGTCACAGAGGAGCTCCAACAGGTTCCATCCAGAAAAACTCAACTGCAGTACAACGGTCCAGTCGTCAGCTGCAAGCAAAGCCTGGTTTAAATAATGATTGCTGGGGATGAAATTCAGGTGTGACTGCTGCAGCAAATCAGCTCAGAGAACCAGAATCACCTGCAGAGGAGTAATCACAGAGGGGGAGAAACGGGAACAGGAGGGGGGGTTAAGGAAAGAGAGGGAAAAGCAAAAAGCTGGCTTCCCAGAAACCCAACATGTTCTGAGAAAAATGGCTTTAGCGTCAATAAAAAATCATAAAAGAAGCTCTCACTGTCCTCTTGCTCATCATCATTGTTTAACAGTCTTTATGCAGGCACAGGGGGACTGTGATCAATAAATTATGATGCTGAGCAGAGCTGCTTGTTTGCTTTTTGCTCCTTTAGAGATTGAAGTGATATTCTCTAAACTCTTGCCTCTGAGACAGATGGATGTTCAAAAAGGTCCATTAAAAAAAAAAAACTCAAATTTTTGTTTTAGCTTTGCAAATTATGTGAGACCTAGAACCAGCTGTAGAAGTGATAAGAAAGGTAGCACTTACAAAACAAGAACCTCCAAGAACAAGAACCCATTTCCTTCTCTATCTCTCTGTACTTCCTTCTCCTCCTCACTTATAGCCAGCCAAAATGCTGACAATAGCTTCAATAAAGATGAATTGAAATTGGTTTTGGCTGGATTCGGCTTCCCGAGACACACAATGGAAGAAGCAGTGCTGTAATTATTGCTCCGGATAGGAGAGTGCCTTGTTGCAAACTCATTTCCCCCTTTATTCCCCCTCTCTGCCTCGGTCTATCCATCGTTTCCCACCTGAGTTTTTGGCCCTCGTCTTGAGTCCTGTTCCCATCGTCATGTAAATCCCTCCATCTTTTCTGCCTCCTTCATTCCCTCTGCACCCCTCCTCTCTTGTTCAACTCAGTACAGTCCATTATTGTTGTTTGCTAAAGTAGAACTATAATTTCACAGCTGAGGAACCAGATCAGGTCTAGAGTAGTGATTAATAATCTGACGGTGAATAATGATTTCATCCTTCGTTTTCAGCTGTAGGTAATTATTCGCTGTGTAATTGCAAAATAGATTTGCTCATGAAAAACAGACTTATTCAGATGTGAGATAGAAAACTCAAGCGCCTTGGGTGTGTCGATGCATCTGTGAAGTTACATTTACATGGACGGGTTCCAAATATATGTCCAAGTATAAGATTCAACTATTAAGTTGGGCATGGATTCAAGTCTCTCCTGCCAAAAAGCTTTTACAGCTTGTATTTTATATGTGGTAAAGTTTTTCACTCTGCCTCCTGATTCTGACCATGAAATTTGTCAAAACAAGCATTTTAATCTTCCTCCTTGTAACTTGTTTTTGTCTGTATTAACACCAGGTTTCATTTTATCACCAGACTGATGTTAGAGCATCCAAAACATCCGTGCAATAGACTGGAGACTGAGCAAAGTGCTGGAATGTGTGTGAATCCAGACTTGCAGCCAAACAAATTCAACTTAACAGAAAGCTTGTGATAAAGTTTATATCAGCAGAGTCTGGATTTTTATCTCCTCGTTGCATAGACGTGTCTTCTTACGTATGCAGCTACATGAACAAAATGCATACAGGGGACTAAACCACAGGTCATGGTGCAGTTAATCCCAGTTTTCATCACATCACTTTGAACTGTGAGAGTGTGTGCAATAGTGGAGATGGAGGCGGGTGGGTGTGTTTGCTCAGGTTTGGTTATTTTGGATGTCGTCAACGAGAAGGAGAAATCATGCTACTGTAGGTATGAGTTTCTCTAAGCGGTTGCCAGGCAACCAAAAGCCTTGAGTTGGTCCTTAAAAGGCATGTGTGTGCAGAGTATTCACACACACACACACACACACACACACACACACACACACACACACACACACACACACACAATGAGGACACACACCTGAGTGTTACAGTGGTAAACATCTGACTGAGGGTTCCTCTCTGTGTCCACTCTGTGGTTTAGTCTCATGGATCACATGTCAGATTGTAAACGGGCTGCAAGTGTAACAGTGTGAGTGTGTGTGAGGGCGTAGATGCACAGCAGGGGGATTTTATTCTGACTGTTCAGATAGTTCTGCCTGCCAGAGGATGAAGAAGCTGTTTCTGTGAGCACACGGGGAAAACACACCAATACAAACGCGCACACATTCCACATTCCACATTCCACACACAAACAATCGTGACAAGACGTTGATTCTCGCTCGAGCATAGCAGACTGGCATTAGGCAGGTTTTTTTTTTTTCCCTTTGTATTTGACAGGTGGGGTAATGGGCCATTAGATTAACACCAAACAGAGAAGCTGGTTTGGAATGAAATGTGATGCTTTGAGATGAAAACAAGATGCTGCTCTCCGAGTGACTTAGGATTTTCTGCAGTATATGCCTGTGCACGCTTTGCTCAAAATAGGGTCAATGATGATAGAATGAGGCAATCTCTGCTCTTTAGTGTGTGTGTGTGTGTGTGTGTGTCTATGTGTGTGTGTCAGAGGAGAAAGAAAAGCACAGACATGGGAAAAGGAATTGAGACACAGAGTTTGTGTATCCATGAGGGGGTGTGTGAAAGTGAGTGTGTTCTAGTTAAAACAGAAGAAAGAGGTAGAGAGGGGGAAAAAGGTTGGGCGAGAGAATCCTCTGTACCCATCAGCAAGGATTTACTGATGAAGAAGCAAAGAGTCTCTCATCTTTCCCTAAGATGTTCCCTTCTCAGCCTTTTCCATTTTTCTTTTTTAATAAACTGCAATTGTTTTGTTTCTTGCTCTCTTGTTGTTTTGCTGCTCTCTTTTTCTTCTTTGATTTTTTTTTTATGAATTAGTTGACCACATTCAATCCTGCTGTGTTTCATACAACACCTAATACTATCCATGTATTGGCAGACTTCTTTTTGTCCTAACCTGAGTGGTAGCATATGATTCTCTGTGTGTCATGTGAAAAATATATTGGAGAGAGATAAGCAGAGCGACAGTCCATCAGAGTGGAGTCACCAACACAGTCAGTATAGGGAGACAAATATATGGAAGAAAAGCTGATATCCTGCGCGTGACGGGGAGGGAAGAAAGCAAAGCAACGCTCGACTATTTCAAAGGGAAATTAAACACGAGCCCACAGATAAAAAAGTGGCGTCGCAACGACACGCTAAACAGTCACACATAAGCAGCATCAGAAACATGAAACGTTTACTTTTTTACTCAGGTTACTGATCAAGTGCATTCACTTTCAAAACCTCTTCATTTCACACTGAGTTCAGAGATTTCCTTTCTTGCTTTGTGAAGCAAAACACCTACGTGTCACATGTGTTTAAGTTCTGTGCTGCAGATCAGAACAGAAAACTGGAGGAGGGGCTTCTTTGGACTTTTACCTTGATCCCCAAATAATAAATAAGGTGGTAAAGAAGTTTCATGTAGGTCATAGGCTCGAGTTTTCCACCTTGGCTGTGTGTCTGTCTCTGATTGGTGCATGTCATTTAAAGTCTTGGACATCCCCTGTCTGCATATCTGCTGGCTACACAGTGTTGCTCCCAACAGCACTGTCAGCAGATAAAAACTAATGAGTGCCCAGATTAGCTGGTTATAAATTAGAATTACCTCATCAGTCTGGGTGTTTTCAGATAGACACTAAACTCTGTAATGACTGAAAATCCTGGCTCATTACGTAGCAGCTCAGCTCTGCTAGCTGGTGCATCTGCTGAGTAGATGGGATACAGGAGTTGGCTAAGTATTAAGAAAGATGGAAAACAAAATTGCTCCTTTTTACACGTTTTAGGGCTGATAACCAGCTCTAGTTAAAGACATGTTCACTTCTTAATGTCAGCTTTTGCTGGGGGACATTTTAGAGGCTGGGAGGGATTCCTGAAGCAGTACAAATACTCCATTCTGTGTGATTTTTAAAAAGAGAGAAACAATGCTGACCAGTTGGAGGGAGAAATGAGCAGATCAACATGACTGAGTGTAAGAGATCCAGTCAAGGCTGAGCCAGAGAATCCAAAAGAGGAGAGAATCAGAGTAAAGGAAGGCAGATCGATGTGCAAACAACTCAGCCTCGCACAAGCAGATACAAAAAACACAAAAATAGTTAGCTCTGGCCTGAGGAATTTTTTATTCTTTACTCTGCGCTCTTAAGTCGAAGCAAAAACATGTGTCTTCTGCTTGAGTTTGAACCTTGAAATATTAAAGCAGTCATCTGTGAGAACTTGTGGTGCATTGTTGCTCCGCACTCTGCTTTTAACACTCAAGTCTTTCTCGTTGGATTTGAAGTTGCTGTCTCTGCGGATGGATCTTGCCTGTTTCCACTGCTTTTGTTGCGTTTGTTGCAAATGATGCTTTTTTTTATTATTTCTATGCACCGCTGCAGGATCTGAACCTGAATCACAGGTATGATGTCCAAACAACATCAAATCTGGCAGTTGAGGTTAAAAAAAAGTTCAAAGATTTGGGTGTTTTATTTTCAGCTTGATTAATTAATAACATCTATTTCATTCCTTAGAGACCAGAGGGGTCACATACTTTTGTTTTTAAAATGATCCAAATATATGTTTTTAACCTTTAAGGGAAAATTTTCTGTCTTTGTCACTTGGCCACAATCAGGAATGATGTGCAACACAGCAGACAGGCAGACACAAAGAGAGACACTTAGACAGCTTATCAGACAGACAGATCAGGATGTGGCTGAATTATCTATGCAGCGAATCACAGCAGCTACAGCTTGTGATCATTGGGGGAAACGAGAGGCAGGGAGACAGAGAGAAAATGACAGAGCAGAGAAGACGCAGAAGCACAAACAGGTGAGGAAAAAAAAAGTGGGTGGGGGGGAGTTGAAAGTAAGAGGAAAAGAGAGCGGCGGAGGGAATCGATGTTCCCCACGCGATCTATACAACTCTCAATTATCCTTCTGCAGTCTGACGACAGCAGCTCTTGAAGAGATGAAGAGGGGAGGAAGAGGCGGTGCGAGAAACGTCAGCGGGGTCAGTGGTTAGGGGCTCTGGCTTCAGCTGCATCTACTTGCGGTGCAGAATGCGATGGTGAACTGTGCGTTGTGATGCAAATTCACTGTCCTGTTTGTCTTGCAGGACTCAGGAAAGGCAGAAACAGATGAGGGGGTGAAAAAGTGAGAGGAAAAGCAAGATAAGAAATGACAAACAAAGACCGCAAAAAGGAAAAAGACAATAAATCAGAGAGAAAAAACAAAAGGGGAGGGGAAGGGGGCAAAAGATGAAAAAAAAAAATCCAATAAAAACCCTTATACTTACAGAAGCTGACTTCCCCTAAGAAAATCAATGTATACTGTAGCCAGATTCCCCACTGGCCTTAGAATAAAGATCCACTCTACATGAACATTTTCACACTTTACACTATTCACATGTTGGTTAATCTACCTGTGAGGATTTAATGACTCAATATTAATGGAATTTTAACCAACTTTAAACCTCATCATGTAAAGCTGCATTTCCAATCCTGTTGCCACAGTAATACAATTTATCGACATGGAGTTTTTGTTTCTGTGTTTTTATTCTGAAAAGAAAAAAAAACCAGGGAAGCATATTTCTTTTAACGCTTAACAAATGAGTCTGACATCAATAAGAACCGACTTTTGTTGCATTTTCTTTTGAATTCAAAGCCCTGCAAGCACTGTATTACAAATTGAAACTTTTACCAGTATCTTCTCCTCCCACAGTTACATCTTTTGTTATCTGTAAAAATATAGGATTTCGTTTTTACCAAGAAAAGAAGACGTTTTACTAAAGGCAGTATACGTTGCTTTAAAGTCTGTGCTTTTCTGCATTTTCAGGGCCAGCACAAAAGAGCAAATTAAGTTTTATCGAGCTGACAAACAGGTCGTAGATTTTACACGTCGCACGGCCGCACAAGTCAAGCATTAGTGTGAACCGTAAACAGTGTTCGAGAAGCGAAATTTGTCTTACAATGGGCTCATTTTGTATATGTGTGTGTGTGTCGACATGTATGTGCATGAACGTGAGAGAGTGAGTGTGTTTATGTGTGATAATCGAGTGTGAGACATTAATTAAGAATATGCCATTT
This sequence comes from Pachypanchax playfairii, assembly GCA_006937955.1. Classification (NCBI taxonomy): domain Eukaryota; kingdom Metazoa; phylum Chordata; class Actinopteri; order Cyprinodontiformes; family Aplocheilidae; genus Pachypanchax; species Pachypanchax playfairii. Next base: position 3,411,553 of record SSNP01000026.1, read on the forward strand.
CCCATCAATGTGAAGCTGTATTGTCTTTAAAGGTGCCTATGATTATGATTGATGGGCCTTTTGTAGTGTGTGTGTGTGTGTGTGTGAGTGCGTGTGTGTGTGTGTTAGATTGAGATAGAGAGTTATTGTGTTTGGACTCAAGCTGTGCTGCATTGAAAGGGGGCTGTACTGAGTCATTATGGTCAGTAAGACGTCCATTGATCAAACTGTCAAGTATCTTTGCTGGGTCGTGTTTGTGTGGGTGTTTCGTCTCAAAAGTGTGCGCGTGTGCGTGTGTGCTCGCCTGATAAGCTAATTGCCCCTTGGCCAATGGATACACACAGACTAATGGCTCAGAAACATTAAGTCAATTAGCGCATATAACAACGGGCAACGATACAGTCATTCACTCTGAAATTTCCCCTCATAAAGCACTTTATTCTGCTCCCTGTGTTTGCTGTTGTTTTTTAGTGTGCTGTCGGAATAAACCAGCATCTTAACATACACAACATACACGTACTTATCTTCTGCCAGTGCAGTAATATGCATTTGCCTGTGGATGTTAACTAAAAATATGGCTTGGCCACACATGAAACAACAATAAGAGACACATTTGCAAGTTTTTCCTCAGTGAGTTGTATTTAAATTGAAGTTTAATATCCCAAAACACATGTTAATGTTTTTTAAAGTCTACAGGTTTAGATCTAATAAGTGTTAAATTACTAAAACACTGAGGCTGAAACGATTTATTGAAATATGAATCCTTCCATTATAAAACATCTTTAATGCAATTTAATTCAATTTGATGCCTCACCTAAACCATGTGACTGCATACCACTCAGTGATCACCTGCTTCTAGGGGATGCTTAATGCTTTTGGAGAATATGAGAGAAAAAGACCTAAAAACCTAAAGTCTGGGACCACACTGCACACAAGAAAACAAGTAGAAAAGTAAACCTCCACCACAATAGAACGACGTCAGTAGGGACGTGTTACTGATGAAAGCAGCAGGTTAGAATATAACCAGCAGAGTCTTCACAAAGAAACCAGCAGCAAATACATGAAGCATTTTCAATCATCTTGTTTAAAGAAGAGTAGCGGCAGATCACATGACTGCATCGATCAATGTGCACGAGTCCAGTCAGCTCTGTGCACCTGTCGGGATTTTATCACCGAGTTCAAAATACTTTTAAAGCTTCTACAAGATTTACGAGAGGAACTACCTTTGAAAAAGTCTCTTTACGCTCAAACACATAACGAGTTGTTTCCAGCATAAAGAAACTCGTCCGTCTTCAAATTTTTGTGAGCTCAAAAAACTATTTGTGAAACAACACAAACAAAAAGTTTCAAGTCGGGCTGCTGGTGATTTCACATTCAGGTTCATATACCTGTCAGACATTTTTAAATGCAACAATCAGTCAATCAGTAAAAGCATGTAACAGTCTGTCACACACATCATGACATCACCCCTGGGCAAAGGCATGCAAGAGCCAGGCAACTGCTATTTTGGGGCATGCTGGCTTTTATTACAGATGCAAGTTAGAACTTCCAGAATAAAAGCGCTTCTGCAGCACACGTATGTCTGTTTACTTGATTGATGGCTGATTCATTATATGACTTGATTACTAATGCACTTGATAGCTGCAGCCATGATTCACACAATGTGTTTTCAGTAAAATGGGATTAACTGTTGCTGATGTTACAGGTATTGTTAGCTTGATTTTTCATTTTGCTACATTCTCATTAAGGCTTGGAGTTGAAACTTCAATCTGTCAGAACTTCTTTTTACCTCAGCGTTATCATGTGGCGAATCGATAGGTGTGGCATTACAGTTTAATTGTCTTATCTCAGCATCTGAAAAGGGATTGTGCTCTCACATTACTCAAAACTTAACAAAGCCTCTCAACATTTTTCTGCTGCTTCGGTAGCTTCAAGGTAAAAGCATGAAACTAAACTGTTCGGATTCAGCTCCCAAGGTCGGCTCATAAAAAGCGTGTTCTGGAAATACATACACAAAAAAGATGAGAGCTGATGTTAACGCTCACAGGCTGCTGTAGAGCCGCTCAGCAGTTCACAGCAGCAAACAGAGGTTCTGTTTTCAGGTGTGAATGTCTGCAAAAGTAGAAAGCAGAAACACAGCAGAACTTTTTGGATGTACAACTGCTTTACATCACAGTACACACAACGTACTGCGAGATCTGCTCTTCTACATGGGTCTTTTTAAAGCTCCACCTGTAAGTAGACTAGCTATGAAGCTTTATTGTTCACGCATTCTAAAAAAGATCATGTACCAACAGTGTGCAGCAACATTACTAAAGTCTAAGCTTTTTGGTTTATTTCAAACATGGTTCCAGTAAGTGTTATAATTTAACACTAGTTCATTGAATGTGCACGTGTTTGGAGGTAAAAGTAAAAGAAAATAAGTGATAATCCAGATTATCTAAAGTGGAATGTTATAAACTATCAGATTGAGGACAGCAAGTCACAGTAGGGTCAGTTCCAAAGTGGACGACTGTCTTAAAACAGCTCCAACCTCAAATATTTCACACAGTTCATGTCATTTTATTAACCAGTGCACTTTCATAAATTTTACATTACACGGTTATTCACAACAAATTTTGGTATGTGTAGTGGAAAGTAGCAGTAGAGCCACTTCCAGTTCTGAATAAAAACACTTCTGGTCTGAATCTCAGAATATTTTTGCTAGAACAACTTGATGTAAAACTGAAGGCAGTGTGGAAGTTTCTCAAACAGTGTTCATGATGTTTTTTACAATAAAGCTGTTTCAAGATGACAGAAATCTAAGTTAAAACTGTGACCAGCTGCAAACTCTTCTGTCTGGTCAGAATCTCTATTTCTCCAAACTGGGCTTGTTGAAAAATGTATTTACAACAGGTAAAATGGTGTTTGTTCATAAACTTTTCATATAAAACCCACTTTAAATGAACAGAACCATCCCTTTAACCCACCTGGGTTTATACTGGTGCTCAGAGAGTGGTGGAAAGTAGGAAACAGCATGTCAACAAGTTTGCAACTTCTGTCAGTTTTTACTTTTTCTTTCTTTTTTTTTTACACTGTTCTGGTATCATTTGCATTACAACAGACCCCTTGTGTTTAGAAACACCACATTTTATAAATTGTTCATACATTTAAAATTTCACCTTTTCTGTTAAATTCCTCTTTCGGTCTGTGTCCCTCTCCTGTTTGACCTGATTTATCCAACTTCTAGCTTCCTAAGCCTCACAGCTTTCTCTATGATCTTGTCTAAATTTACATCTCTCTACATGCCCCTCTAATCGTGGTTGAGGAGTTCTCATTGCTGCTGATGAAAGAGTAAGAGGTCGATCAAATGCAAAGCAGTCTCTCTAAAGCCTCTTTTGCATCATGCATCGCTTTGCCTTTGTGGCCTCAAGATGGACTGACTGCACACTCCCATAAAAAAAGATCACAATNTTGGCATTCTGCCAAGAAGAAAGTTTCTAAAATGTATACATATGATCAGTGATTTTTTTTTTTTGTCTTTCAATGTTGTGGAGAAAAGGACCCAAACTTGGACTCAGAATGTCTTTGCAAAAAATTGTTTTAGTAATAAATAAAAACCGTAGCAGCACAATAATAAAACTAAACAAAAACGTACAGGTAGCACAGGGGAAATCACTGCTAAACAATGGGGGCGAGAAGCAGGGTTGATATCAGGAGGCTCTGATAATGAACAGAAGAAACTGAGAGGTTATAAATATGCTGGGAATGGCGATTACTGGAATGAGGAGCAGCTGGGTTGATGAACAGAATGAAAGGCAGGTGTGAAAACTGAGTAATCTGGGGAGCAGAGGGCAAACAATAAACACAGGGAGCTGATAAACTGAAACAAAACAAAACACAGAAAACATCAAAATACATGACAGAAATTAAATTAAAGCCACAAACACTGAAAACCGAGCGAGAAGAGAGACATTTGTCTTTTAACATCACCGAAGCATAAATGTTTAAGTCAGAGAAAACCTGATGACTCTCAGAGAGCGACGCAGAGGTAAGACAACCACAGGCTTCAGTTTGGCACAGGAAGCATCTAATAATCAACTAAATTTAGCAGTTGTAGGAGTTCTTCCACTTTCATCTACAACTGGTGTAATATTGCAATGTTGTTATGAAAAATAAGTGATTTTGTTTGTGCAACGTCAAGCAGTCTGCAACGTGATATGTTGAGCAACATGATCCTCCGTTTAACACAGTCCTGCTACTTTTCTGCAGCAGACATGTTGAAAAGTCTCACATGTAGCAGAGAGAAAGTGCATGACAATATTATGTTTCAGTTTTGAAGTGTGCAGTTGTTGAGTTTGATTCACTTTTTGGTTTGTTTTTGCAACTGAATTGTATAGTGTTGCCTGTTTTAGTCCAAACATGGCTTCATCAGGTCTGAATCAGACTAAAACTTGATTTATAACCTACAGTTACATTTTTAATGCATCATGTACCTGTTATTACTGCAGCATCAATCTCAAATAAAATATTCCCAGATTCCTTTACAAATCAAATTTAACAGCTGCAGATTGTGCACACATTGAAAGTCTCTTACAGATTGTTATACACCACGTTTATTGTTAATCTTTTTTTCTACAGACACATTTAGAGAGAGACAGTTGAACTCTTCATGCACATTTGTAATTATGTGACTACAATAATACACCCTGAAGAAAAGGGATGTTCAAATTACTGTGTCATTTGAAAGAGACGTGGAGCAGAATGTTGTTCCAGGATTCAGGAATGTCCCTTCTGTAAAATTTAATTTCAGGTTCTTAATATCTTTAATTAAAACTGAGGTCACATTTATGAATGAGTTTCTAACCAGTTTCCCTCAAATTAACCTTTAAGCAGAACAAGATATTCTAAAAAAAAGTCTGTCAGTATTTGTCAGCTTTTTTTTGTGGTTAGCTGAGGAAGAACAGATAAAAGTGAGCTTCATCTATTCTATTCTACTGTGAGGACTCGTGTTTTCACCCATTTATGTATTGTTTATGTATATGTGTCATTTATGTATATGTACAGTTTGTTTATTTGCTGTACACAGTGTACGTCTTGCAGGGTGATTTAGCTTTAAATGAGATGCATTTTTATCATTCGAATCAAAGATGGCAGTTTTTTTTTGTTTTGTTTTTTTTCAAGTGCCATCTGTCACAAGGAGAACGCTGCAACTCCATCCCAGCAAGGCCCTCGGCAACAGAGAATCATAGTTAATGTTTGCTTTACAGTGACATCTGCTGCATGAAAACAGCAGTTTTTTTGACACACGTAGGAAACACACCTATGCAAATGTTTCTAAATTCAGTTTGTAACAATTTATAAAGAGAAGTGAAAATGATAGTTTAGTGCAAAAAATATTAGAATATGAGCAAAAACAAAGTTTTGTACTGAAAAAATCTAATACCAATCTTGAGGATGTAGAGTATATACATAATTTTCATGTTATTGCATTGATACATTATATGAAACAAGATTATTTCTCACGTTTCATGTTGATTTATTCATTGTTTTGACATATTTTTTGTGTTTTTCATCTTTTCACTTCAATTTTGATCAGAAATGGACAAAAACAAACTACTTTCTTGGACAAATTAAACAAGTTAAGTCCTTTAAAAGTCAGTGAGCTGAACATAAGCTTGGAAATTAAAACTAACAAGGCTGTTTTATTTAAAGCTCTGGCTGAGTAAAAATTCTGAATTTTCTGTCCAAGAAATGATGATCTCATCTTTGCTTTTCCAATATTTACACCAAAATGTGAAATCAACAGCGGACATTGTTCATCTGCAGACGATTGTTAAATTTGTGGCACCTGGTCAAACAACAACAACAGCTATTTATACAGCCAACATGTGACGCATGCAATCCAACATCTAAATACCTCCATCCAAAAAACTGATATCACAGATAATTAAAAAGGAAAAAAATATCACAAACAAGTCAGTCACCTTGAACTACAGCTGAAAAACTTCAGATCAAATATTCTATGAGATACAATTATTAGCTACAGTAAATTTAGCTTCCCAATCCATTTTTAACACTCCTAATCTGGCAGACGATGGAGCAGCTTGTCTGTATGCAGACCAATGGGCTCAAACGAAAATTAATGAAGAAGAATGAGACAATGACTAAAAATAAACATTTGCTATCAAATAAAAGAAAGCCATGATTTGTCTCTGAGTCTCCCTTCACTCAATGTTTGTTTTCAAACTTTCTCTGCAGAAAACATGTACTAAGATTTACTTTACTACCTATCAGTTCAGCTTACACCTTCAAATTGTATTTTTAATTGTCATAATAAGAAAAATATGCAGATTGATTACATTTGTTTAACTCTAAACAACATTTATACAACATTGTTCTGAGTTAGACTTTGGAAAAATGACTGTTTGTTCAGAGTTTTACATGCAGCAGCAGCTCTTTGTTGTTCTGTTGTGTTAAATTGATTTGAAAGAACAACTTGTTACTGTGCTTTGAGGATTTTTTTTTATATAATAATGATTTAAGGCCACTTAATGAAGTGCATTTTCAAAGCCATGAACCATTCACATCTCTAACACAGCCTGACATCTTTTTGAATGCTGAGCCACATGCATGTTAAAGTGGGCTGCATTCTGTCAGCATTCAAATAAGGCTCATGAGATGGTACTTGAGTGCTGGGCTTTAACATCCTGTAGCATGAGTGGCAGCCCTTCAGAGCAGCAGAGAATCGCCCCCAACAGGACATTTAAAGTGCAGCACAGCTCGTATCTGCAGCAGCATCGTGAGCAGCAGTCTGTGAATTATTATATTTGTGAGAGTCTGTATGCATCTCAGGATGATGTATCGGACCTCAGTACTTGAAGCGCTCGAGAAACCCGGAGAGCGGCTCGACAGTCGGTTCAAGTTGTGTTGTAATTAACTACACTGAGCAACCTCTCTGCTCAGCCTCTGGAGAAAATCCATGTGGACACCCAACTGTGGCACTTCAGCAATGGGCTGATCTTAAATGTGAACATATTGCAGTGGAGAGCGGGGGCTGTTGTGTTAAAAAGGAGCAGAGCTGATCGATTGGATTGACACACACGAACAGAGAGAGGGAGACGGAAAGTTTTCAAATTTCATTAAACAGTTTGCTTTTCTTGAATTCTCATTGCAAAAACAGCTCATTATCTTCTCTTTTTTGTGATTTTATAAAAGAATCTGTTAAGAATGAACAAGTAAAATTAATTTCAGCATAATTTGTTGGCTTTTTCTCATTACCTTTGCTAAAAGACAGGATTTAACTGTCTTTGTTGTCAATTCAATTAGTGAAGATGTGTTCCTCCAACACTCCTATCTGCTTTAAAAACAATTCTGCAAAGGAAATCAATGCATGGCTCATAAAGACTTGTAAAAATGATTGTCAGCAAATGCAGCTGCTGCTTCCAGAAGGAGAAAAATAAATAGTTTAAACCTGATCTATAAACGCTGTCTCTCAGTTTCTGAGACTTAGACTTTACTTTAGCTGTAAAACAGACAGACTGAAAAAAACACAGGATACATAATTCAACACAAGGAAAGAAGTTTCTTCAAATAAAATGGAAAGAAATGGAAGACATGAAAGGCAAACTGGACACAGGTGATACACAAAAAAAGTGGAAACTTAGAGATACAAGTGAGGTGAAGTACTTCACTAGGTTTATTGTATTTGTCAAAAACAGTCTGCTGTACTTGATACTTTTAGGAAACCTTAGATGTCCAGCCTCTTCATATCGGACGACGACCAAGCTCTCCATGACCAATACGACCCATTGCAATGTGGCTAGATGGCGACAAATTTGAAAAACCTTTTCCAATGGAAAAGTAATCATGATGTTAATACGCTGACAAATTTCTGCATCCTTATTGTGCTCTGCAGCTCAAAACATTGGCAGCAAGTTTACAAGAAGCATTATGTCCCGGGCCCTACATATAACAAGTCCCTTGAACCTCATCAGGGTGCAGCTACATGCTACAAGATCCAATTATAGCACAGTGTTACCATGTAAATGGGTCACAGTGGCTTCATGCCTTGTTTCAGTCTCTACGACCAAGAGCACATGGCTACTGATGTGCCACCCAGGACCCCAGGTAGCTCAGGAGGTGGAGCCAAACGTCTGATAACCGAAGGGTTTGAATTCTCACTCCTTCCTCCAAAATTACTTTGAGTCGTTGGGCAAGACACTTCACCTGCCTTGCCTGTTTAGTGGTCAGAGGATCCAGTGGTGCCTGGCAGCCTCTCCCTAGAGGTTGTGGCTACAATATGTAGTTTATCAAACCAAACGTGTGACGACAAACCACCACAACCTTGTTGCAAAGGTTTGCTGACCTACCATGCTCTATTACACATTATAGAGATCCCAACATGTTTATAATGCATACATGAAGAACGCACCACAACTCTGCAAAGACCCTGATTCTTTAGGTCACAGCTCAGTCATCATCTAGTGTTGAAGTGGGCCTGAAGGAGAATATTGGAGCTACGGGTGAACACTTTCATTTCTGATGAAAACCAGATGTGAGAAGTATAAAAAGAATACAAGGCAACAACATCCTATTTTGATAAAAACATTAACAAAGTAAAACCTCTGATCTTTTCAGAGATGAGTGATACCTCAGAATAGTGCTTGAGGGGTAGAAACCTTGTGTCCACACACATCTTTTAGGGCTGTGGAGTCTAATTGAGATGCTAGCTCGCAAGACAACCAAATAAAATAAAAATAAGATTTTTTTTATGTTGTAGGGATAATACCAGAAGATATATGAGATAAAAATCAGATATTATTACTGAGAGTTCTTCTTTTAATGGCCAAGAAGGTAATAATGGTCCTCTGGCTGGGCCCCAGTGGTAACACAATGAAGAGAGAAGTTAAAGGATTGTTATCACACCGACAACATAACTGCAAGGCTACACAATTAAAAACAGAGGAATTTTTAACTAATTGTCTCCAATAATCTCATATCTCCTCATCTGATGTAAGAGAGGGAAACATCATAAGTTCTGTATCCTGTGAGCTATTTGATGATTAATTTATCAAGATGGACCACATTCGAAAACCAAAGCTGAAATATACAGACAGTATTGTATGATATCTGAAGCCATTTCAGACTTATGCAACGATGTATAAACCAGACTGCTCTGATTAGCTTATGCCAGTATAGTAGGACTCAAACATGACTGCATATGCCAGACATCTGCTGCAGGATCAGAGCCAGCGTGCCAGATTCCTCTCAGGCGCAGACTGAATATCTGACTCATCGTGTGAAAAACCTTGTCATTCAGAGACATTAGTACTTTTATGTGTTCAAATAAATGCCTGAATACTTATGTAAATAGGTTTATTGGTGAGTGATTTTATTAGCATTTCAAAGTGTACAAAAGTATAAATCAAAGACTTTCTTGGGGCGAAGAACTGCAGATAATGAGGACAGTAAAAAGATTTGATTAGAAACTGAATGTATGTTAGCACATTTAAGTAAAAATAGGTAGTTTAAATATAGAGTATTAAAATTAAATTAAAAAAAGAGTGAGTTTTGCTTCAGGGTAGATTTGATGGATTGAAATAATTTTGGTCAGGAGTTCACTTCTGGGCCACATTAAGCGCCACTTCCCAAAGACGCTGCAGTTAAAAGGTTTTTCTTTGGAGAGTTAGATTATGATGCATGGACATTCATGTTGCTGTAGTTATTTTTGGACTGTCTGAGCAATAAAAGCAAGATGATGAATTGTCAATGTATTCATATTTAAAAGACTTGTGGTGCATCATGTGATTTTTGTTTTCATGAATTTGGAAATAAAAGGAGAACATTTCTTTATTTGTACTTGTTTTGAACTATTTGAGGTCTGTTTTGTAATTAAAATGTCAGATTGTACTTTACTATACCACCTGAATCATAGCTTCATCCCTGTTTTTGAGCCTCTGATTAACCTGGTGTGACAAAGACTAGAGCTAAAAATATATTTTCCAGTCACTGTTCTTGATAAAGTGCACACAGTTTAAAACAGGTCATCCACAATAGGAAATTAATTGTACACATTCCACCAGTAAGTTTGTGTTACTCTCCACATTGACATCAAAAATACTTACCGGTAGTTAATGCTTAGTTAAAACACCTCTTTTCCAGACAGATTTCCTGTAACACAGCCTTTAGTTTGACTTGAGTAGGTTGTGAACTTAATTGTAATTACCGATTGGTTGTTTAATGAATATGAAAATTGAACCACCTCAACTGACTCATTTCCATGAGGAGGAGCAGCAGTTTCAGCTGTTCTTCAAATTAAGAGCATTGCTTTCCAGTTCAGCTCCACAACAGACAGATCACTCATGAGCAAGACACCAAGAGACTGGGGTTTAAACAAAAGTCCACATTGTCTCAAGTCCACATTTTCCTTCTTTTCATAACTGTATTTATATTTTTATCTTGAATGAAGCATCCTGACAGTAACACAACAGATCGCTCCCACCGTGATCCAGTTTGGCTGCTGTTCCACAAACTCAGAGCAACTGTAACAGGGTTGACCTGTCATCACACTGCTCCCAATCAGAGCCAATTAGTGTGAAGGTGAGTCAGCGTGAAGGTGATGATACTGCTCTGCCCAGTTACACAGTCCCTCATTAGCAATTCTGCCATTCATTCTACTGCAGCGACCAGCTGGATTTTACTTTCCATTTACGAGGACCGAGCTGCACGGCGACACAGATGGTAACGTTGACTTGCTTCAAGAAGGTCGTTGGTTTCAAAACCGAGTTGGTGTTTTATTGCATCAATTTTGCATGTTCTTCCTGAGCATGGGTGGGTTTTCTCCCACTGACTGAAAACATTCACGCTAGCTTAACTGGTGGCCCTAAATTGGCCCCATGTGTGAATGCGTTTCAGGTGTAACTCCGCCTCTCGCCCGATGAGAAAGGGGAAAGGCATCAGCCCCACCCGGCGACCTTGTAGAGGAACAAGTGGGTATAGAAAACAAATAGATTGATTTTATGAGGATTGGAAATTAGTTTTGAATAATTGGAAGAGGTGATATAAATTAAGTTACAGCAAATGTTTTAATAAATTGCTTAGATAAAAACAAACAGTAGCAAATGAAAATTATGACACTATAATTCACATTGTACATGCACAAAGTGGATTTGCATGTAACATAAATACTGTCACATCACCAACCAGTGGTTTTTATGAGAAACATGTTAGTTTGAGGGAAGCAGCAGTTATTTAACAGTCAGAAAGAGGTAAAGTCCTACTCTTTTCCTCACATGAATGAAACTGAGAGTGTCTTTGTGTCACACAGTTGGGTGCCCACAGACTGATATTCTCAAATTTTTGCTTGAATTCACACATGTTGGCGTAAATATGAGTCATTGCAGTGATGACAAGGAGCGCTTGCTTCCTCAAACGTGTAGCTTCTCCGTCAGCGTGTTTACACACTCTGGGGTCTGAAATTGGTGTCATGAAAAAAAATCTAAATAAATAAATCAAAAGCAAACCCCTTTACCTCCTTCTTTGTCCATCTAAGCCATGGAAGTGCAAAAATATGTTAAAACATTTAGCCTATTTTTCATTGGAATCATTTACGACAGTCAAAGAATAAACACAAAGAGAAAAATGTGTTGGTATATGCAAATCTTTGCTGTGATTGTGCTTGCACTCACATCGTAAATGTGATGTATAATGGCAAACCATATGGTTTAGAATGAAATCAAAGGGACGCAGGAGAAAAAACAACCCTATCAAAATTTAACAAGCACACGAGGCATGGAGACTTACATGATACCTGGAGAGGATGTATTAAAGCTGATTGAGGGATACTCCAACATGCACTTGAGATAAATTAAAGAAACACTGAACCAGCCTACATTACAACAGAACACTGAAGCCACACTGTAATTAAGACCTTACAACTCAGACTCATAATGAAAACAAAAAGCAGCAAAGACTCAACTCCCACTGGATTTTAGCACCTTGAAACCACAATATTTCATTTCCATGATTGCTAATTTGCCCTGTTTTTAAACCACATGCTACACTAGCCATCCTTTGCCTTGAGCAACACTTTCTGTTTTTAGTTATTCTTTAAACAAACACTTCAAGTTTTAAGCAACATATGATCAGGTTGGACGGAGTGGACAGAGCGGGACGACGGCTGCAGCCGGGATCGCCAATGCTTGGGTTGGCTCACAAGTTCTGAACAAGTACATCTACTGATCTGTGGATCCTTCATTCTGTTAAGTCTTGAGAAGGTCATAATAACATCAATACAACAACTGAGGGTCAAACTCGAGGTCACAGTGGTTCATCATTGTGTTGGTGGTGTACTAGGGTCCTGGATGGAGTGTGAGTGAATGTGGCAGCAGCCTATTCATGATTTGGGGCCAGTGTGCACAGACCCTGAAACAAGACAGGTTACGTCAACATATCATGTTTAGTCCATAAGTTCATCACACCCATATTGCACTGGTCATTATTACAAGATCATGGAAACAGCCTGGTCCAGACATGATGGTGATCCATGGTGGTGGCATCATGCTTAGAAGTGTGATCATCTAGTGCATTAGCTGCATCATAATGCACCCAAGAGCATGTTGCAGTCGAGGGTTGTGCAAGGAAGGGTCCTCTTGCATGAAAGATGCCCAAAGACAGAAAAATACAGGGTACTACTGTCAAGTAGTCTGAGCAGCTTTGTGTTTGCCTTCACACTAAGGGAGGTTTTCCAAAAGGTTTTCTATATGCTTTCTAATCCAGCCACAATCTACTAAATATATCTTCTTCCAGTGTGAAGGAGGCCTTTCCAGTAAAGTTGTCATTGAAGCTTTATCTTATATATTCATTAGTAGATCATACATCTAATAAAAAAAAAAAACATGGTTTGTGGAAAATTTTACATCCAGGCTTCAAAATGCAAACAGAGTACAAATCTTGAAAGTCAGAGAGTGAAACAGCAAAACTAGCATATGGGTCAGTTCTGTCACTGGTACAATATTCATATATGACAGACTTCCGACAAGCCGTACTGCAGGACTTAAGGTCAGACAGGAGGATGTACTGCTTGTATAAATGTACAGATAGACCTCTGTACACTTCTTCATCATCTTCTCTTGTTGACTGCTTGATCACTGAAGAAAAATGGGAGTGGACGTGAGTCATTTGGGTGGTCTGTGCAACTGATGTGAACTCAGAAGGGGTCAGCACTTGGCACAAGGAAGTGAAAGGCAACCTTTAGGACTGCATGAGGGACTCAAACTCTTATGGGTTGAAGCTTAAATTAAATAGATTCATATATTTCTGATGATGCAAAAAATTGTGAAAACCTATGAAAACATCCACAACAAAAATTCTAAAAATGTAAAAATTCTTGTATTATACTTTTGATTAAAATAAAACCTAACAAATCACACTTTAATGCACACACATCAATACCATGAATTATTTGTGAAAACCTTTTTCTCACTCTGGTTTTGACTGAAACAGTATTTTATAGGCAGAAATAAAACAGACCCCTGAACGCTCAAAGTGTCAAAACTTTGAAGGTCCCTCAGCTTGCGTTTCAGAATACATATGTCATACTAAGCTTTTTTATAGTCTGAAACAGTATGTTCCTTGCTCAGCGGGTGTGGGTTGTCGGTTGACTGGTTTTTACATAAGATACAATTGTGGTTAAATGTTTCACAGGGTTCAATGACCGAATTAGGCTTTTCACATCAAACAATTTGTTTCATGCTTTTTAAGCTGCATGACTCTGACAAGCCCACAGGAAAAATGATGCTGACTTAGTTTAAAGTTCCAAATTCAGCTAAAAATAAACTCTGAAAATAACATGAGCAAGGCAAACTTTGTTTCAACATTCATGGTCCATTTGGAAACTGCAAGGTGTCCAAGTCATGTGTATACAAGACAAAATCATAAACCTACCACCACCGTGCTTGACAGTTGGTATCGGCTGTGTTTGCTTTTCAATAAACATGATGATGTGCAACATGACCAAACAACAACACTTTGGTCTCATCTGTCCAAAAGACATAAATCGTTCATTTTATTTGGATCCAACTTTAGATCATAAACCTAATAAAACACATTTTTTGGGGAGATGAAATTACTGAAATCTTCACTCCTGGTAAGATTTGAAGGTGTTTTCCACTTACAAAAAAATAGTTCTCACTATCGAAGGATGAGGATTAACTCATTTTTAAAATAAGCATAATTCATACATGAAGTGTTGACTAACAGTTCATTTTTGTACAGTTTTTATTCAGTAATTGATCACATGTACAAATCACCCCTCTCTGGTCTTCTTCTGTTATTTATTATTGTTGCATAAAATAATAAAGGTTTGTGTTTCAGACAAAATGTGTGTTGTTCTACATTTTTGTTTTAAATTGCTTATCCTTGAAGATAAATCTGACAAGTTTGTTTGTCTTAGATTTTTTTTTGCTACTGTCACTTAGTCAAGACTCTGTTTTAAGAACGCTGCACTTTGTAGGTTGTTTTAATTGAAAAAGATACAGTTTAAATGATTTGTATCTGTTTTTGTTTGTTTGCCCTTTATATATTTTAATGGCAGACACCAAGGATGTTTCTGTTGTAAAATCAGTTGTTAATTGTAACTCTTTTAAATCTTGTTTGTTTACATCTACCAGTTTTTCACTTTTATTGTTTGCAAAAACCCAAAATCATTCAATAAAATATGTTACAGGAAGTCAACAATTGGCACACAGTGAAAAAGAAGCACTTTCTGTTCCAGACTTTGTTGCTCCTACAATAATTAACTGCATCTGATTGTTGCACATCTGAGCAAAATGAGAAATAAAATGATCCTTTTTATTTTACACAAAACCAGTTTCATTAAAGTATTATTATTATAACAGTCTTATTATTAACATCTTATTATGTTTAATAAAAAGTCTCCACCCAGAGCTTTTTGAAACACTTTAACAGCACGTCATTAAATCAAAATGAAACCGAGACATCCAGCAGAGACATAAGAGTGTCTTTTATTCTAGATGATTGTGGTCAAATTAAATCTCAAAGAGGCGAAAAGATCACAGCTGAAGGGGTTGAACTACATGCAGACATTCAGTTTTGCTGCAAATACCTTGAAATCTTACAGGCTGATGGCGAACAAAAAGAAGACAAAAGGAAGTGAGACACATCTAAGTACCAACAAAGAGTAAGACAGGTCCTGAAGAGCCGGCTGAGTGGGAACTCCATCGGGCACAGAGGGACTAATCATGGCAGCACAAGAGGTCAGAGTCCATCAAACCAGACAAGATCCAAACTACAGAGTGGACAAAGATGGCATGAGACAATCCAGCACTACATGCAGACAGGCAAAGCACACGAGGAACACCACAGCCAAGTCACTGGAATAATGTACAGCATCTGTGACAAGTGAAGGTCCATCAGTCAAAAGCAGCATTAAGGCTGGTGGAGAATGACAAGAAATACCAAGAGCTGAAATAGGAAAGTCAACATATCTCAGTGCACGTGCATATGCACATGTGAGATTTTGTTTGTTGCATTTGTAGAATTTTCTGTTAATTATGTTTTAAATCATGCGCCAATTACTGTATTGTGTTTTTCATAGTCAATAAATATGGTTGTAATAAAGTTTCCCGTGTTAGAAAAAATGAAGCAGAGACAGAATTTTTATTGTTAATGCTGTGGGGACATCTGCTGGTAGAAGGAATGAAAGACTCTCATTGAGGTCACCAAAGTTTATTTTCTTTTTTTTTCTTTTTTTTATTATTATTAAAGGAAATGTTCAGAATCACAAATACAAAATCTAGACCTGTCTGGTTTAGAAAGACAAAAAGTTCTAGAATGGTGCTACAAATGGTGACAGCTTTTTAAAGTTGCTCTGTGATATTACTGGCAGTTTTTGAGTGTTTCTTCCTTGTTTTCTTTCTGTAAACTTTAATCTTTTTAAATAATTTCTATTCTGCTGGTCAGATTGCTGGTCAACCTGGCACCCTTTTGTTGTGTGGACTAGAAAATAAATAATAATGATAATAATAATACTAAAAATAATAATAATAAAAATAAATAATGCAGAACGTAATTGCAGAACGTAAATGCAGAACGTAATTAATGACAACACCTGTAATGTTGCATTTAATTCACCTGACCCTGTAGCACCATGCACTGTGGAGGAAATTAGCAGTGCACATTTAAGCATTGACAGATATAAACAACACAATACTTTAATCATGAAAAGAACCCCCAAGCCCTCAGATGTGGTTTTTGGAAAATGGAGAAATGTCCAAATGTAGAAGTGTATCATATTTTAAAATATTAAATCAAATGTACTTTGCCTTTTCATCTGTACAAGATTAATTCAGAAAAAAAGTTGTCTAATGAGGGTTTTATTTTAGCCTTTTTTAGATTAACTTCTGGATCTATTATGAAAAGTAGAACATATCAAGTAGTCGGTCATTTGTTCATGCACATACAGTAAAACTAAATCTACTTTGTACCTGCTTGAATCAGATACACTGAGGAAATATTCGCAAAGGCCTTTAGAAGCTGCTGCATCTTCATTCGCACGTTCACCACCATAGAGCTTAAGCATGTAAGTTTTTACCAATGTGTGTTTTCTCTTTTCATGCTGTGTATGTTGGCGTTAATGTTTCTAATTACTTTTACTATTTTAATGGTATTATATTACCACAGATACCACTGATGCCTTTCCAGCAGGCATGTACAGTTTTATATAAAAGATTTTAAGTGTTGCCCAATGTTGTCTTGTTTGCACATTCTGTTTCTATAAGGCTCATTGTTTTGGGGACCCATTGTCACCATGTATGAGTTCAAAGAATTCACTGACAACAATATTTATATTTATTCCAAAAATAGTTTTGTCAGGGTTGTGGTTTTTTTTTTAGCATGTTTTATTTTTTTTATGAGTGAGTTTTCCCAGAATTTCCTGTGGTTTTATTTTGTAGAATGTTTATATTTCCTGTTTCACTTGGTGTGTTTTTGTTTGCTTTATTTATTTTTTCCTGGATCTTTTGTGTTTGGCTTCTTTTCTGTCGGTTGCTTTTGTTTTGATATCATATTTCCTTTTTCTTGCTTTTAGTCTCTTGTATCATTTAGTGTTTATCTGGTTTATCTGTTGCCTTCGTATCTCCAGAAACTCATTCTGGTTTGATCACAGCTGTTCCATATTCATTCTGATTTAGTCTCCTTGCTTCTCTCCCCAGCTGCGCCCGTTTCTAATCAACCATCCTCTGCTTTAAAAACCTTTTCATCCTCAGTCAGTCTTCAGCCCTGTGTTTTGCCTTTGTGTCTCCAGTGTCAAACGAATGTAAGTTAATCTGGTTTTTTGCAGTTGTATCAGTCTTTGGGTTTTTCTTTATAAAAGTATTTATTTTATTTTTAAGTTTCACATGTTTATCTACATCTGGGTCCTCTTAACAACACAACAGCATGTTTGCTGTCCCTGTTTTGTATTGTTTGAACATGGCACCAACTTTATTATGTCACCACCAAACCTGAACAAGAAGATTTATTTGATCTTTTTTGAGTATCCTTCCAGCAGATCACTTATGTGGTTTTTTTTAAATCACTTTGATTTTCATAGTACAAAAGCTCAGCAGTGACCGACCTTGAGAAATCTCGTGTCTTTTCTAGATTAAAAAAACATGGAAGTTTATCACTTGCCCTGAAAAAATAACTAGACGTCCTTCTTGTAAATGTGTTAGTTTAAATCTCAGAAGTCTTGCTTTTTTTTCCCCCCCAAATTTCTAAAAATATTTAACAAAAATGTATTCAGCAAATTCAAGATTTTGTCTTAATTATTTTTTTGTCACATGTCTGACTTTTCAACATCAGAGAACATCCAAATACCATGAAACTATAAATGACAAACTTGGATTCCAAAAAAAGAAGGGCCACTCATGATTTCTTTACAACTGACCTGATGTCAGTCCATGGGTGGTTAAGTGTCCTTTATTAAACTGGAAAAACCTGTTGAACTGGATGTTTAACCAGGAAGTCAGGTGAGTTAGAGCAAGGAAACAACTAAACCTTATGGAAAAGTGGCCCTTGGGGACCAGGACTGAGCAGCACGGCTCCTGACCAGGGTCTTCCAAATATAATTATAAATTAAAAGGACAAAATTTGAATGTCTTTCTAGACAGGTGTATTAAAATGTGAAAAAAGAGCTTTGTGTCAAAATATATTTTCTTGTGTTTCACTTACAAATTATTACCAAACACAAATCAATCAGTCATTCAGATAATAATTAATCTGTTATAAGCACCATTTGTCACCTTCAGTTCAGTTTTATTATGATTACTCAAACTTTTAATTTTATGGCAATGCCAAACATTGCAGATTTAATTAATTGTCACTGTCTCTAAACATAAAAAAAGATTTCTGTTCACTGACTTTAGTGTTGTGTTCTCATGTTTGGGGTCTGGGTGCCTCATTATGTAAGAACAGATTGGATCTACAATTTGTGAAGTTTGATTTACTCCTTCTGTTTTATGATGGACTTTAAAAAAACAACAATTAGGTACAAGGTGAGAGGGGAGAAGACAACACAAAACTAGCACAGAACATAACAGTTTTAAACAGGATTGATCTGATTAAAATTCATGACTTCTAGTGGAGAATATGTAAGTTCTGCAAAAAGTACTTCTCAGATTTAAATACCGACGAGTCAGAATACTATTTTAGTGTCAGACATGTTGATTTTGCCTGTAGAGATGGTAGGATTTCATAGATTTTGCACTCTTTGTTTTGAAAGAGATTTTTTTCTTGTCGTCGACTAAGAATTTTCACATCACGCAGTTTGTAGGAAAATATATTATTTTAACAAAGCAGCAAAACTTTTATTGAGCTGGTTCGGTGAAACTAAGGTTTATTTTTTTTTCCTTTTGTTTTTTTAATTAACATTGACTCAAGCTAGTTTTCCTTCATACATGTGTGTTCATGCGTATTTTACATTACGGTTCAAAGGACATTTTTTATCTTATCCAGAGAATGCACAAAAAGACTAAAACACACAATTCAACGCAAAAAGCCTTGTAATTTGAACCTTTTCAAAAAACATAAAACCCATAAATAATGTCATAAAACACTGGCCTGTTATATCATTTAGCTAAATTAATCATTAGTGGATTGAAACAAATATTTTGACTGTATTCAAATCTCTAGTCCATTGGCATGTTCAAAAGAAAAAAGAAATAAGCTTTTATTTATTTGGGGAAACTTCAATATAGACATTGAAAATCAATTTAATCAATTACAAATACTTAACTGTAATAACTCTGTCTCTGCAGTTGGAACCATATAACAGTCCAACAAGCAAACACAGAATAACACAACAACACTTATTGAAAATATAAATCTTACTACAGAGAACCTAAATCTGTGATCAGTGTGTCTGTGATTATTTACCTGCTCTGTCACACTCGGCGACACTAACAGGAATGACATTCATGTTGAAGCTATGGACAAATCACATGAATCATTTATCTCAGTTTGTGTGATAAACATTTGTTCAGTCTAATTATAAAAAGCAGATATTGCCACTCAGAAAAAAGAGAGAAAAGGTTGGGAGCAACAAGTAAAGAGGTTTTTTTTTGTGGTGTTTCAAAAGAGAGATGGTGATGGATGGTACAGTGTGTGTATGTATGAAGCGGTAAAGGAACCTGAAGACAGTCTGGGGGGGTGAGATCAGAGATTGGAGCCGGTGAAAGTATACAGTGGGGCAAAAAAGTATTTATTCAGCCACCAATTGTGTAAGTTCTCCCACTTAAAAAGATCAGAGAGGCCTGTAATTTTCATCATAGGTATACCTCAACTATGAGAGACAAAATGAGGAAAAAAAATCCAGAAAATCACATTGTCTGATTTTTAAAGAATTTATTTGCAAATTATGGTGGAAAATAAGTATTTGGTCAATAACAAAAGTTAATCTCAATACTTTGTTATATAGCCTTTGTTGGCAATGACAGAGGTCAAACGTTTTCTGTAAGTCTTCACAAGGTTTTCACACACTGTTGCTGGTATTTTGGCCCATTCCTCCATGCAGATCTCCTCTAGAGCAGTGATGTTTTGGGGCTGACGCTGGGCAACACGGACTTTCAACTCCCTCCAGAGATTTTCTATGGGGTTGAGATCTGGAGACTGGCTAGGCCACTCCAGGACCTTGAAATGCTTCTTATGAAGCCACTCCTTCGTTGCCCGGGCGGTGTGTTTGGGATCATTGTCATGCTGAAAGACCCAGCCACGTCTCATTTTCAATGCCCTTGCTGATGGAAGGAGGTTTTCACTCAAAATCTTACGATACATGGCCCCATTCATTCTTTCCTTTACACGGATCAGTCGTCCTGGTCCCCTTGCAGAAAAACAGCCCCAAAGCATGATGTTTCCACCCCCATGCTTTACAGTAGGTATGGTGTTCTTTGGATCAAACTCAGCATTCTTTCCCCTCCAAACACGACAAGTTGAGTTTCTACCAAAAAGTTCTATTTTGGTTTCATCTGACCATATGATGTTCTCCCAATCCTCTTCTGGATCATCCAAATGCTCTCTAGCAAACCGCAGACGGGCCTGGACGTGTCCTGGCTTCAGCAGGGGGACACGTCTGGCACTGCAGGATTTGAGTCCCTGGCGGCGTAGTGTGTTACTGATGGTAGCCTTTGTTACTTTGGTCCCAGCTCTCTGCAGGTCATTCACTAGGTCCCTCCGTGTGGTTCTGGGATTTTTGCTCACCGTTCTTGTGATCATTTTGACCCCACGGGGTGAGATCTTGCGTGGAGCCCCAGATTGAGGGAGATTATCAGTGGTCTTGTATGTCTTCCATTTTCTAATAATTGCTCCCACAGTTGATTTCTTCACACCAAGCTGCTTACCTATTGCAGATTCAGTCTTCCCAGCCTGGTGAAGGTCTACAATTTTGTTTCTGGTGTCCTTTGACAGCTCTTTGGTCTTGGCCATAGTGGAGTTTGGAGCGTGACTGTTTGAGGTTGTGGACAGGTGTCTTTTATACTGATAACGAGTTCACACAGGTGCCATTAATACAGGTAACGAGTGGAGGACCGAGGAGCCTCTTAAAGAAGTTACAGGTCTGTGAAAGCCAGAAATCTTACTTGTTTGTAGGTGACCAAATACTTATTTTCCACCATAATTTGCAAATAAATTCTTTAAAAATCAGACAATGTGATTTTCTGGATTTTTTTTTCCTCATTTTGTCTCTCATAGTTGAGGTATACCTATGATGAAAATTACAGGCCTGTCTGATCTTTTTAAGTGGGAGAACTTACACAATTGGATGCTGACTAAATACTTTTTTGCCCCACTGTAATTGTGAGAGGTCCTGGGTTTCAGCACCAGAAAAGCCATGTCATTGGGGAAACGGGAGACCTGGGAGACAGTGACCAGAAGGAGACAGAGAGAGAATAAAGCAAAACCGGGTAATCTCAGATGCGTTCCCTGATGGCTCAGTCCGAATGGGCACGGCTCTTTTCGTCTTTTGGATATATCCCGGTGGAATTGCGGCCCCTTAGCCTTTACTCTAAGTCGGAGTATCGTGAGTAACAGAACCCTTTTCTATTTTTATTAACTTTGGACCAGTAGAAGCCCGGACTGAACTGAACTTTTGCACACAAAGTAATGGATGATGATGATGCATGTGGTAGGGGCTTAAGACTTTTCAGCATTGCCTCATTATAATGTGGAACTGTTACCTATCCATGAAAAACATTGGATTATTTGAAAGTGAACTGATTTGATGTGCTGAACTGTGCTTCTTTTTTCACTTGACATGAATAATAATAATCATCATATGGCATTGAGCAGCTCTGCTTTGTGTTGGTTTTGTATTCTGGATTCACATTTTATCATTAAGGTTTTGATGTATGGTTTATTTTGATTCTGTATAAGGTTCTGAGTGGTTAAGGAAGCTACAACTTCAAGATTAGTCGAAACAAAAATATACATTGTTTGACTTTGGGCCGACTGTTGGGCCAAAATTATCTGACAGTAAAACGCTGGTATTTGGTCCATTTGTTAGTGAGCAAAGGGAAGATTGACCCCAAAGGGTCTCGACTTTTAAAGAGTGTTTAGACCAGGAAGATAAATATGTTTCTCAAAATTTAAGTTCCCCCAAAGCTTTCATGATGTGAAAGAAGTTAAAGTTTTAAATATTTTTCTTTGTGCCAGACTTTTTTTCCTCATGTCTGATTTATTTATTTTTTTAGTTTTTGTTATTAATATTATTACAATCTGTTATTTTTGCATGTTAAATGTTTTTTACGATTTCTAATGTGATAGCTAACACGTGTAACACATGGAATGAGGCGTGAAAACCAGCCCGCCAGTCACTCTCAACTGAGATGTTGCAAATTAAAAAGTTAGAAGTTATGTTTTAGAGGCTACATTTTCAGTGTATTTCACATTAATGATGTTTAATTTGTCCTCTAATATGAAATTTTTCTATGATTTAAAATTTCCCTTCAGGTTGGGATTCTAACTATTCTGAGGAAGAATGGGAAACACAAACTACAAATGGAAGTTTTTCATCATCACCGTTATTACATTCATCTTTATAATAATCTTGAGTGCAAATTCACCCACTTGGTCCTTCATCACAAAGCGTAAAGCTTTACCTGTTTGTCCATCATTAATCTCTGAGCAGACCATCACTCCTCTCAACAATACCAAGCACTTCCTGGTTTCTGCCTTCATGGATCAGAGAGTGAAGGGTTTTGATCTGCGTATCATCGGCATGTTTCGGAGAGACTCCATCCAGCCACTATACTGCCTTTTCTGCTGTGATGGCTGCTTAAGTAAAACAACTCCCACAAAAATTTTACAACACTCGGACAACTTTGGTTTTCTTTTTGTTGCTACAGACATCATGTGTCAGATACCTCAAAACTGCAACACCACCCACGTCACACTTAGTACTGAGTCCAGTAAAGAGAACGTGACTGACCTCATCTGGCTTCCTATAAGAAACAAGAAAACTAATGAAGAGAAGATGAACTTCACTGTGTGCATTTCCACTTTGTTTGGAGATTACAACAATGTGCTTCAGTTTGCTCAGACTCTAGAGATGTACAGGTCAGTAACATTAAATCTTTTACTAAAACTGTGCAGAAATTTAAATCCTGACTGACACTATCTGCAAAGCTAATATTGTAGATTATCTTAATATTTATAGTACTGATCCTGGAATGCATCAGTTCATAGTGGTGTTACAAATTCTACTTGTGCACTATGGTCATCTTTGATCCAAAAGACTTCTTCAGTTCTGCTCATAAGTTGTGTAGATTCTCAGTCGTCCAGGACATGCCGATCCTGGGAGTTGTGGTTTAAACCAAGCAGTAGAATAGCCACTTCATCTGTTAAGAGCGGGTTTTTCCTTTTTAACATGTACGGCTTCCTTGACTCCTCTTTCAAACAATCTGTCTTCTCTGTCCAAAATATGGACACTATCATCTTCAAAAGAGTGTCCAATGCTAAAGAAGAATAAAAAGTCTCAGAGCTAAATATGTGTGTGCGGCATCAGTGTTCCCTCTACTGCGCATGCGTGACACATTGAAGACGCATTCCGGTCAGACAGCAAGTCACATTCAGGTCCAATTTCAGTGGCAATATGAACGACCTTGCAAAAAGATCGGCTCTCACAAAAAAAAAAAAAAACAGAATTGAGCATTTCGTTTGAACATAATCTTAGTTTCTCCTATGTAGAGGTCTGAACACTCCTCAATGCACTGGACTGCATACACCACACCACTCACTTATGTTTGGGTGTTTTGTCTTTAGGGTGAACCACTTTTTGTCTGAGGGTCCTGTTAGGTTTGAAATGCACAGAGATTTTGTGTTTGGAGAAAAATCTCCTGAGTTTGGTATGGTCCAAGCTACTTATAAGCCTGAAACTCCCAAACCTAGTTAGAACTGAAGAAGTGTCTTGGATGAGAGATGAAACGTTTTCAAGAAGAAAAAAGGAAGTCCAGCTGCTTTTTTGACAAACTTTTTATTTTTGATGTGTTGGGAGTTCCAGATTTATAATTTTTTGCTGGAACAAAAGCATTGAGTCATTATCACCTGTGACTGGAATAAATTTAGTGAAAATACACTACAACACATGCACACTACTCAAAAAACAACAAACAGCCATTGAGCTTCTCATTCGAGGCAAAATTCTCTTTACCACCTTTAATATTTGTGTAGTCATCAACCTGAACTGGCCTTTTATGGTAACTGATCATTACCGTTACTACAGGCAAAATAACCATCTATCGCAAATGTTGTTCAGTCTAAATCTGTAATAGTGAGTACTTCTCCTTTGCAGAGATAATCCATTCCACCTCACAGGCGTACCATATTGATTAGACAGCATGATTATTGTACAGGTTTGCCTTATACTGGCCACAATAAAAGGCCACTTTGAAATGTACAGTTTTGTTTTATGGGAAGGGGGGTCTGCATGAGGCAAATGGTGAGCACACCAAATACTGATATGTTTTATGAGTCCCCAGACTCCCCAATAAAACAAAAGCTAAATAAGGAAAGCATCTTCTAATATGTTTTGTAAATTGGAGGAGTTGGTGAACTTTATCTTTTTGTCTAAGGTTACTAGGAGTGAACAGAGTGGTGATCTATAACACCAGCTGTGGTCCTGAGCTTGACAAACTTCTGCAGATTTACGCCCAGGAGAGATTTGTGGAAATCATACCTTGGCCTATTGACAACTACCTGAATGCATCCCGCGGCTGGTTAATTTCAAAACATGGAGGTGATATCCACTACTTTGGCCAGCTCACCACACTCAATGAGTGCGTTTACAGATACATGGAGCGTTCACGCTACGTCCTGTTGAATGACATAGATGAGATCGCCATGCCATATCAATACAATGACCTGATGTCTTTGATGGACACGCTACAACAAAACCATCCAAATGTAAGTTGATCCTGGTGTGTAAATATGAGACAAATATTTTGAAACACCTGTTTTTTCATCTTTAAAACATATTCATGTTCCGTAGGTAGGTGTGTTCTTTTTAGAAAGCCACGTCTTTCCCAAAATACACTTTGAGCCGAGTGGGACATTTCACCTGCCTCAGTGGAGCGGGGTGCCAGGAGTTAATATTCTGGAGCACATTTACAGAGAAGATCCTGACAGAAAAAGTTACCATCCATACAAGATGATTATTCAACCAAGGTAAGCTGTCAAACACCTTCAGTAGAAAGTTTTTATATTATAGCAAAACTTTAGGTTATTAAAACAATCCTGTTTATCTGTTGGAACTCAACGATAATAATGTTTTTCTCAAATTAAAGTATGTGATTTACCCACCAAATTCTCTTTTTGTGATGTGGAAAAGCTTTTCTGGACAAATATAGTGTGACCTGCCTGTTTTCAATATTCAGAATATTCTCTTACTTCTGGAATGTTTTTAAAATACTATCTAGACACAATTCAAACTCACAAAACATGTCTACATGTTTATTCTGTGCCACACATCACAATCCCAATGCAAATTTCTCTAATATTCACTTTTTCATGCCTGAATCACAGGATAGTGGAGCAGACTTCAGTCCATGAAGTGCTCAAGTATTTTGGACAAGTATACAAAGTTCCATTTGAAGTCTGTCGGCTCATTCATGTTCATGTGCCACGGCGTGGATCTCTAACGATAGACCAGCTTAATGTGGACAAACGGCTGTGGGACTTCCAAGAGAAACTCATTCCAAACGTTGACAGAGTCCTGAAGAAAGCTGATCTGCTGATGGACAAGAAGGACTAAGAGTTAAAAAGACATTTGTTGAAAAGGTTAAACCTGAAAGAAACTGTTCACTACCTGAGGACATTTATTTAGCAACTGGTGCTGATATAATTTCTACACTGATTTGAATATTTGAATTATAAGCTTTTGGAAAAACCTAACAGAATTGTATAAGACATCTGAATAACTTGTACTAGCTCATATCATCTTGTGTCATATAAATTGCTAATCTAATAAATAATTCTAATAATGTAAAGAAGATTAACCTAACATTGTGTAAACTTGCATTTAAACATTTTGCCAGTTTTTGGATTTTATTCAGTGAAAGTTGTGTGTTCTGGCTCTTGAGCACATCTGTTATTCTGGATTGTTAAACTGCCTCTACACTGACTAGCTTGAACAAAACTCAAGAAATATGACATTCTTTACATTTTGCCAATCAGAATCAGATTTATTTGGCCAAGTATAAACATACAAGGAATTTGATTCTGGCTCACTTTTCACTTGTGCAGACATTACAGAGAACTGGTGGACCACTTTGTGTCCTGGTGTGGGAACAATCAGCTCATCTTGAATGTGAACAAGACAAAGAAGATGATTGTGGATTTTAGGAAGAGCAGCAACATGCCAAAACCCATTTCCATCATGGGAGAAGAAGTGGAGGTGGTGGAGGAGTATAAATACCTGGTGTTCACCTGGACAACAGACTGAACTGGAGACACAACTGTGATGCTGTTTTTATGAAGGGACAGAGCAGACTGGACTTCCTCAGGAAGCTTTAGATCCTTCAACGTTTGCAGCAAGATGTTGAAGATCTTTTATAAGTCTGTTGTGGAGAGTGTGATCACACCTGCAGTCACCTGTTGGGGGCGGAGCATCAAAGCAAGTGACATGAAGAGATTGAACAGATTGATAAGGAGGGCTGGTTCTGTTCTGGGGACTGATCTGGAGTCTCTTGAGTTGATTGTCCAAAGGAGGATGGTTCGGAAAATGAAAATCATCATGGAGAACCCTCATCCTCCTCTTCTCAACACAGTAACTCAACAACAGAGTGTCTTCAGTCAAAGGCTTCTTCAGATCCGCTGCAGCACAGATCACTACAGGAGATCTTTCTTACCCACAGCTATAACCTTCTACAATGGCTCCCTTAAGAAGAACTGAGCTACATCAACATTTAATTTCCCTTCGGGGATTAATAAAGTGTTTTTGAATTTGAATTTTAACAATCTACAATATGTGAAGTTTATTTTACTCCTTCTATAAGGACTTTAAAAAAACAATAAGTTACAAGGTGAGAGGGGAGAAGACAACACAAAAACTAGCACAGAACAAAAGAGTTCAAACACATTCATTACAAATACCAACTATAAGCATAATATTTATAACCCTATAAACATTATAGTTAATTCAGCTAAGGATTAACTTTGATTATTTTTATGTTTCAAGATTTACCTGTAGGACTGGTAGGTTGTAAACCCTTTTACTATTTGCCTAAGGAGGGAACAACAGCAGCTCTGTGCCTTTGAGCTTAATTTTGGTTTGGTGGATTTTGGTTATGTTAAATTGGGCCAAATTAAACTCTAAATTAGGATTTTTTTAAATTTTTCTTATAGTTTGGTTGCTTAAACTACTGAAATAAAGACGTTACATTATTCAACTTCTGGCTCATGCCGTTCCTGCAATGCCCTAGCCTCGCTTCTGTTCTGGTATGTATCGTTTATACATAAAATGCAAATTGACTGTTGTGTTTTTTTTTCAGATTTTAGAAAATATACCAAGAACTGAAAAAGGACATAATTGAGAGCAATTTGTGTACATGTATAAGCACATGTGAAATTTTGGGTTTGATATTTTTTCCACTTCAAACATTATACAAAATTACAAGATATACAAAATTTTAAATTAAAAAAATCAACAGTGAATATTATGATAAAGTGTCTGATGTAACAAGAGTCCAGCAAATACTCAGTTTATTTAGAAATAATGTTCATGATGTGGGGACATCTGCTGGTAGAACACAATCAATTATGTAAGTTAACTAATGTGTTGCTGTTGTTTTAAAGGATGATTAAAGGGAATGCTTCAGTATTACAAAATTAAAGTTTAGACCTTTTTTATTTGATGAAATTACCTTTAGAATGAAATGAACTGATGACATCAGCGTCCCACCCCTGATTTACATATGTGCTTTGGACTACATGATCTCCATGCAATAATACAAATGGGAGGGGTTTTTTACCTGCAGGATAAAAGGTTCCCACAGTATTCGGACTAGGAGGAGGAGGAGAGGCAACAGCTTCAGTTTCAAGTAAGTCTAATGTACTTTATTCAAATGCTACAAATAACAGAATGTACTTGGTGGATATTTAAAAAAAACATACATACATATACCTTGTGATGACTTAACAGCATTGTCAGTTCACACTAAGTAAATTGTCAAATCCTTTTTTTTCCCCCATACATACATACTTGTTTTATTGACCACCATATTATCAAGGAAAAACAGTACATGATGTGATTGTTAGCAAGATAGCTCTTACAGGGTGTCAGCAAATGTATTCAAGTTACCAGGTCATGGTGAAATGAAAGTTTGCTAAATCATCCACCCATTTAACTTGGCTGTGCTCGATATAAATAAGGGCATTATCTGTGTATACAGTGAAGATGGGTGTGGGGTACAAATGATTTTCTGTTGAAACAGATCACTAACTTGCAAGTCATTAAGGAAGGGTTTTGAGATCATGTCTGACATAACTGTTTTTCTCATTAAAACCTTGATATGAAGAAATATGCCTTATTCAAGTTTCTTAGATAACTCACTAGGTTGTTGCAACTCCAAGGACATGCTGATCAAGTCCAATGACTCTATACAGAAACTGCTGTGTATTCTTGTTGTTTTGAATTATTTAACTCTTGGGAAAGCTCAGTACTGTTTTTATCTTGGATACGAGAGCTCAGAAACCTCTTAAGCTCATTAATGTTGGAGTCATCTTTGTTAGTCACCTTTTTTTATTGTACCTGGTTTCATTGTCTTAAAGACTGTACAGATAATCTTAATTTCAGTAAAACCTTCATCTATTTGCTTGCATCTGATACTGTATGACACATCAGAACCAAAATCAGAGATCTGTCTATCATGAGTCCTAAACTCCCTGCATGGAAACAAAGCATAATTTTATCTCAAAATCTGGTCTCCCATTCTGAAAGATGGACTCCACCTACCCTGAGAAAAGCAGTTTGTAGTTTCTGTAGGTGATCCCACCGGTGTGCCAGCAGTGGGGTCATACAATTATAATTAGGGGTGGTTGTGGCTCAGTGGGTAGAGCAGTCATCTTCCAATCAGAAGGTTGGCAGGTCTATCCTGGCTTCCAAGGCCCTATGTTGAAGTGTCCATGGGCAAGACACTGAACCCCTGTAGCCCCCCGATCCACATATCAGGTTGCATGAAAGTAAAACTTGTGTATAAGTGCTTTGAGTGGTCACTAAGACTAGAAAAGCACTAATCAAAAACAGGAAATGTACTATTTCCAACTGTGGTTCATTCATATCAACATTGTGAGTGGCACCTCCTTTATGTGTTTAGCTGTAACTGATTACTGTTGATCGTGAAGTTATTGTAGCCATGTTGATGTTTCACTGGTTACTCATGCTCTCTGGATGACACACTTGCTGCACCTTTCCCTGAAGCTTCAGCCGCTCATTTTCATCTTCTCAGCACAGACTTTTCCTGATAACACACTGGGACGAACCCCCAGTTTTTACCGGTGCTAAACTAAAGGGAACTCTGGCCTGACAGCAAGCGACACACAGGCTAGAGAGTCCTGTGGAGCTGGTACACTGAATGACTGAGGATCACAGAGAGGAGACAGGTTTAATATGTTTCACAGCTCGTTTGTTCTGATCGCATTCTTAATAAACACTCACATTTAAACAATCTCCAAGTGCTCATTACCGACAACAAAGGAAACAGACACTTTATCAGATAAAATAAGTAAAATAAAGTATTTCAACAGACAGTGCATTAAACTTCTGGTAAGAGTCAGACAGCATCTTAAATAGGGTATCAAGGAGGAGCAGTGTCAGTGCAGCAGAAATGCACAGGTGAGTATAATTGTGCTGATTGTTGTGACAAGGTTGATTACATGACATGAGAAACAACAGGATTGATCTGATTAACATTCATGACTTCTAAGACCATTTTAGAATTTTTGAGGTGTCTGTGAGGAGAAAGTGAGAATATGTAAGTTCTGCAAAAAGTACTTCTCAGGTTTAAATACTGACGAGTCAGAATATTATTTTAGTGTCAGACATGTTGATTTTGTCTGTAGTGATGGTAGTATTTGATAGATTTTGAACTGTTTATTTTGAAAGAGATATTTGACCTAAAAGTGGGAACTTCATTATTGAGCATCATTTTTATCACATTACACAGCTTGTAGGAAAAGATATTATATTAACAAAGCAGCAAAACTTTTATTGAGCTGGTTTGTAAAACCAAGGATCTCTCTTTTTTTTTTTATTATTATTTGGACTGTATGCAAATGTTCGTTTGCTTCCTGAACAAAGCGTACAGTCTCTTCATCCCACATCTAAAATGTGTCTGTTCTTTGGATCACCGAATGTAAGTCAAATTCATTAATTTATCCACAATCTATGCTGTTTATTGTTAAATGTCAATTAATAAACATGAGTCCACGATAGTGGGTTTGTCTGACTCACCAGGAAGTTATTTTGTGATAGAGCCTTTTCCCCACGGGTACAAATATATAACAGTGTTGCATCTCAAAACATGTCTGAATTCACACTAGAAGAGCAGCATCTGCATACATTTCCAAAAACGGAATGTAGAAAAATGATAACACATGCGGTTAGAGATTAAAATATTAGGACAACATAGTTCTTTAGAATTGGCATGTTAAGTGTTTAACACGTTGTAGGATCAGACGTTGTTCAAGTTAGATGAGTTATGGTAAATGACCGCTGTCCAGCTTAAAGGATTTGATTGGGTTTTTCTCTGTGACTAGGTTGAATAAATGGGGCGGAGGCATTGCACTTTGTTCAATCAATTCAGCAGTGTGAAATTATCAGAAATATGTCATTTTCCCTTGAAAACATTATAGAATGTATTACACTTTAGGATAAATGTGAAAAATCTCCAAATATAAAATGATATTTGAAGTTGTGTTTATAGCACTCTTGTATCAAACAATTATATTTTTAAAGTTAAACGGACAGAACAGATGTGTCACCTCGTGGGCACTAACTGAATAGAGCATGTGACTTGACTAGGTGTCTCCAAAACTGTGTGTGCATGCTGCATTTCTTTCTCTGTAAACAACTTCTGCTTCACCAATGAGTCAAGGCCGCCATCAAAATTCAGCTTTTGTTTTGTCATTTTGGTCCATATCTAAATCTATTGATAAAAATGATCACAATGAACCCAGAAATTTAACAAGGAAAAGAACTGATGTAAAAACCTTAGACTGGACCTACAGCATGAAAACTGGAATGATACTCATGTTGAAGCTATGGACAAATCACATGAATCATTTACATCAGTTATCTTGGTTGTATGATAAACACTTCCCATATGTGATCAAAATAGGTCACAAACAGTATGTAAACAAACCAGTGATAACAGAAGAGCTACAGCATGCATGTAAAAAGAAAAATCTGTTGTCTATTTATAAACTAAAAGGTGCTGAAAGTAAATACAAGATATAGAAAAATTAACTAACGTGATAAGATCTTGCAAGAAGCAGTGTTACAGGAACTTATTAGGGAAAAATAATAGAACTAATATCAAATGTACCAGCAAGATCTTAAATAAAATCACAAAAAAGTTTTTAAAGACCACCCATCTTTAATGCAAATACAGATACAGTCTATAAGTAAAATAAATCTATCAGACCGTTTCAATGAGTATTTTAATATGTGTGAAAACTTGGAAAGTTCTGCTGTATCCACTTAAATGTTTTCCTGTAAGAAAACAACAATACAATCAATATAATTAAGACTTGATGTTTATTAAAAAAGTACATCAAAAGGTAACAAATTGTTGAACCCCTGACATAGTTGTAACTGTTCAACTATTGTGTAACTTATAACATTTTCACTTCCCTCAAAAATTATCTGACAGTAAAACGTTGGCATTTGGTCCATTTGTTAGTGATGAAAGGGAAGATTGACCCCAAAGAGTCTCGACTATTAAAGAGTGTTTAGACCATGAAGTTAAACATGTTTCTCAAAATTTTAGTTCCCCCAAAGCTTTCATGATGTGAAAGAAGTTAAAGTCTGAAATATTTTCTTTGTGCCAGACTTTTTTCATCATGTCAGATTGTAAAATATTTATAACAAAACTTTTGACAATGTTATTTTTCCATGTTACATGTTTTACATTTCTCCGTGGGATTTCTAATGTAATAGCAAAGTTTTGATGATGAATTAAAAAGTTAGAAATTATATTTTAGAGGTTACATTTTCAGTGTATTTCACATTAATGATGTTTGATGTTATTTTTTTTCTTTCTATGTTTTAAAATTTCCCTTCAGGTTGGGATTCTAACTATTCTGAGGAAGAATGGGAAACACAAACTACAAATGGCAGTTTTTCATCATCACCATTATTACATTCATCTTTATAATAATCTCGAGTGCAAATTCACCCACTTGGTCCTTCATCACAAAGCGTAAAGCTTTACCTGTTTGTCCATCGTTAATCTCTGAGCAGACCATCACTCCTCTCAACAATACCAAGCACTTCCTGGTTTCTGCCTTCATGGATCAGAGAGTAAAGGGTTTTGATCTGCGTATCATCGGCATGTTTCGGAGAGACTCCATCCAGCCACTATACTGCCTTTTCTGCTGTGATGGCTGCTTAAGTAAAACAACTCCCACAAAAATTTTACAACACCCAGACAACTTTGGTTTTCTTTTTGTTGCTACAGACGTCATGTGTCAGATACCTCAAAACTGCAACACCACCCACGTCACACTTAGTACTGAGTCCAGTAGAGAGAACGTGACTGACCTCATCTGGCTTCCTATAAGAAACAAGAAAACTAATGAAGAGAAGATGAACTTCACTGTGTGTATTTCCACTCTGTTTGGAGATTACAACAATGTGCTTCAGTTTGCTCAAACTCTGGAGATGTACAGGTCAGTAAAATTAAACCTTTTACTAAAACTGTGCAGAAATTTAAATCCTGACTGACACTATCTGCAAAGCTAATATTGTAGGTTAGGTTAATATGTTATTGCAGTGATCCTGTATTACAGCAGTTCATACAGGTCTCCTTCTTCAGCTTGACAGCATCCCTCATCGCAGGTGTCCACCAGCAGGTTTGAGGGTTGCGGCCAAGACAGGCACCAACAACCTTACAGCCACAACTACGGTCAGACGCTTTGACAATGTAGGCACGGAACATGGTCCACTCAGACTCAATGTCCCCCGCGTCTCCCCAGACATGTTCAAAATTTTCTCGAAGGTGTGAGTTGAAGCTCCTTCTGACAAGGGACTGTGCCAGACGTTCCAAGCAGACCCTCACAATAAGTTTAGGCCTGCCATGTCTGACAGGCATCCTCCCCCATCTTCTGAGTCAACTCACCACCAGATAGTGATCAGTTGACAGCTCCGCCCCTCTCTTCACCCAAGTGTCCAAGACATGCGGTCGCAGATCTGATGAAATGACAACAAAGTCGATCATCGAACTGTGACATAGGGTGTTCTGGTGCCAAGTGCACATGTGAACACCTTCATGCCTGAACATGATGTTTGTCATGGACAATCCATGACAAGCACAGAAGTCCAATAGCAAACCACCGCTCAAGTTCAGATCGGGGGGGGGCGTTCCTCCCAATCATGCCTCTCCAGGTCTTACTGTCATTGCCCACGTGAGCATTGAAGTCCCTCAGTCAAATTACATGTTGGTCCCATGTTGGTGTTTACTATAAAGACATTCTTTAAGCAAAATATCTATGAATATCCCAAACTTCTTACTGTGTCAAGCTAGAAATTCTAATTCTTCCTTTTTTGAGGTCAAATGGAAAGCACAGCCTCAAATAATGGGATTGCAACTACTCAAAAATGTATCAAAAGTATTCAGTAAACAATTTGCCCTTTAAATGCTCAAAAGCTAAATAAGGAAAGCATCTTCTAATATGTTTTGTAAATTGGAGGAGTCGGTGAACTTTATCTTTTTGTCTAAGGTTACTAGGAGTGAACAGAGTGGTGATCTATAACACCAGCTGTGGTCCTGACCTTGACAAACTTCTGCAGATTTACGCCCAGGAGGGATTTGTGGAAATCGTACCTTGGCCCATTGACAACTACCTGAATGCATCCCGCGGCTGGTTGTTTTCACAACATGGAGGTGATATCCACTACGTTGGCCAGCTCACCACACTCAATGAGTGCGTTTACAGATCCATGGAGCGTTCACGCTACGTCCTGTTGAATGACATAGATGAGATCGCCATGCCATATCAACACAATGACCTGATGTCTTTGATGGACACGCTGCAACAAAACCATCCAAATGTAAGTTGATCCTGGTGTGTAAATATGAGACAAATATTTTGAAACACCTGTTTTTTCTTCTTAAAACATATTCATGTTCCGTAGGTAGGTGTGTTCTTTTTAGAAAGCCACGTCTTTCCCAAAATACACTTTGAGCCGAGTGGGACATTTCACCTGCCTCAGTGGGGCGGGGTGCCAGGAGTTAATATTCTGGAGCACATTTACAGAGAAGATCCTGACAGAAATAAACCCCATCATAACAAGATGATGATTCAGCCAAGGTAGGCTGTTAAACACATTCAGTAGATTGTTGTACTCGTTGGTTGATGTGATCCTTTTTTAAATGGCTGCTTTTTTCTCTAGAAAGTTTTTATATCATAGCAAAACTTTAGGTTAATTAAAACAATCCTGTTTATCTGTTGGAACTCAACAGCAATAATGTTTTTTTAAAGTAGAAGATTTACCCACCAAATTCTCTTTTTGTGATGTGGAAAAGCTTTTCTGGACAAATATAGTGTGACCTGCCTGTTTTCAATATTCAGAATATTCTCTTACTTCTGGAATGTTTTTAAAATACTATCTAGACACAATTCAAACTCACAAAACATGTCTACATGTTTATTCTGTGCCACACATCACAATCCCAATGCAAATTTCTCTAATATTCACTTTTTCATGCCTGAATCACAGGATAGTGGAGCAGACTTCAGTCCATGAAGTGCTCAAGTATTTTGGACAAGTACACAAAGTTCCATTTGAAGTCTGTCGGCTCATTCATGTTCATGTGCCACGGCGTGGATCTCTAACGATAGACCAGCTTAATGTGGACAAACGGCTGTGGGACTTCCAAGAGAAACTCATTCCAAACGTTGACAGAGTCCTGAAGAAAGCTGATCTGCTGATGGACAAGAAGGACTTAAGCCCAACGCACACCTAGACGCCTTGACGCGCGGCAAAAGATGCAACATCATTATTTTCTATGAGAGCGCCCTCACCAAAAAACGCCTTGACACGCGGCAACACTTCACCCCGCGCATCGATTAGAATCTGTTGAATTCAGACGCGGCGCCACGACTGGATAAGTCCCTATCGAGCACCCGTAGTTTCTTCTTCTACGCTTCTTAAAAATACTATTTTTAAAATATAATTATTTTATTTGACTAGTTGTTTTTTTCCATACTGCGGCCAAGGTATTTATAAAAACAAATAGCTACTCACCCATTCTGTCAGTTCGCCATTGGAAAATGCGGGGAAATGACGCCCGGCTTAGCGGCAATCTGGTGTAATTTGACGCGTGCCATTATCGTGTGTCAGAAAACGCAGCGCCGGGTGTTGCGTTTAGGTGTGCGTTGCCCTTAAGAGTTATCAAGACATTTGTTGAAGAGGTTAAACCTGAAAGAAACTGTCCATTACCTGTTGATTTTTTTAGCAACTGGTTCTGATATAAGTTCTATACTGATTTGAAAATTTTATTTATACACTTTTGGAAAAACACAAAAGAATTGTAAAAGTCATCTGGATATCTTATACTAGTTCATGTCATCTTGTGTCATATCATACCAGAAAATTGAAAATTTAATAATAATAATATCTCAACATGAGATGGAATAAAAGTCTTAAATCCCCACTGGCTACTTGTAGATTTTATTTTTCACAATTTTACAGTGTCAAAAAGTTAAAACAACAATTTAGTTTAGACAGGTTGTTTAGAAACAGTTACAGTCTGTGATGGTGAAAAATCTTAAAGTCTCTCTGGTTCAGAAATCAAACAATGTCATGGCTCTGTTCTTGTTTCTTTTTTAGTTTATATCTGTTGATTCTTTGTCTTTTAAATCTTTATTTCTGGTGTGAATTCTGATTTTAATTTTTTCCTTAAAGGGAATCTGTTACCTTGTATTGCCTCTAGAGGTCTTCAGAAGCTGTTTTTTTGTTTGTTTCACCTGCTGCTCTTGAATCACCTGCAGCCATTTCACTAATCAGCCCTCCCCACCACTGATAGACTCTGTCTTGTCATTTCTTTGTCAGAGCTTCGTGCGAGAGAACTTCTGCGAACTTCATTTTCTCTTTTAGTGCATTTCCATGTTTGGGTGCTGCTCTGACTGAAACAGGAACCTTTAGGAATGCTGTCAAACGCATTATTAGCCTGGGAGGAGTTTGATGAACCGTCTTTTTTTAAGGAACCACTGTGGTGGGTTTGTCAGAATGAATGGAGTAAAATATAAAAACTTAAAAGATCAAGTTAGAAGAAGAGCCAGAGTCTATATGATCTCTATCATTTAATTTTGTGGCACTGAAAGATAGTTTTACAGATCCTGTAGGAAAAAGGTTAAAAAAATCCACCTAACTTGTTGTCACGCAGTGCAGCAGCAGCAGCAGCAGGAGGAGCCCTGAACAGTTCAGCCTCAAGTGAGTTTCAATTTGTTTAATATCTTTTTTTTTATACTTCAAGTCATAAAAATTAATGGACATTGAATATTTTGATCTTAAGCTTCTTTATTCCTGAGTCTACTTTAACCCTGTAGTGTTTTCATTCATTTGACTTACATTTCTTTACATTATGAGCTGTTGGATAGCAGATTTCTCATATTTATTAAGTTCTTAAATCAATTTGCTTTGTGTAGCTTAACATGAGAGTTACATCAAACTGGTTTACTTTAAGGATATTCTAGATTTTAACAAACAAATCATGGAAAATTTCCACTTGCACTGTAAAAAAATGTCCACGTCGTCCTCGCATTTGTTTGACTTCAATCTCAGAATTTTTGCTTATTTTCCTTCCAAATTTCTAAAACCTCTAAAAAAATTTTTTTTTAACAAACTTAAAGGCATTTATTCAGGAATTTATTTTATTTTCTTACAATTTTATGACTTTCCAACATCCCATGAAACTACAAATGACAATCTTGGAATTTCTGGGATTTAAAAATTATTAAAGGTCATTACACACACGTTTTTCTTTCCACTTGACTTGATTCCTACAGGTTTCTGTTAAACTGGAAAACCTGATTAACAGGTAGTTCAACCATGAAGTCAGATGAGCTGGAACAGGGAAACACCTATAACTTGCAGAACACTGGCCTCTTGAGGACCAGGACACCACTGTCCAAGACCACGGTCTTCAAAATATAATTACAAATTGTTATAACTGTCCTTTTTTGAACTGGCATTCAAATGTAAAATATACTGCTTTCTCTGTCAAAATATCAAGATTGCCTTTTGCATTTCATGTAGTACAAATATCACCAAACACAAAATACACAATAGAGGAAACATATTTTCCATAAAATGTAAATTTTTGAAAGATATAATAGATGAAATGATGTTGATTTCTACTGTGCCTTGGCAGTGTGGGAGTCTCTCTTTGCCGATTTGAATGTGATCTTTCTCCAGCATTGGTTTTAAAATATAGTTTTACTTTGGAACAATAAAATTATATTTTTAAAATGAGTTTAGGGCCTGTAAATATGCTCTAATCAAAGTATAGAAGGATTAAAGATTAGTTTGTTTGTTACTTTAAAGATTTTCTTTCTTTGCAGACAATTCAGTTTTTCCCACAAGAGGTAAAACTTTCTCATCAAACAGGTTTTATACGTGCGAGTCTGCACTTATGCAAAATATAGAAACGGTGAATCATATTTCAGGATGTTCACAATGAGAATATTTTTGATCAGCTGTATTTTCACATTGACACAATTTCTAACATATAGTGTTGATTGGGAAAATAAAAACAGGATAAATAGACACTTTTTTTGCAGAATTAGCTAAATCTGATCAAATCTGTGTTTCTGTAACACCACTTACTTTGAAAACATTTTTACAAGAAAAATCTGGTGGAAAAAGGGAAGGATCTCAAATGGTAAAATTTAGAGCCCTAACCCATTATTTGGTAGTTATACATTGTACATGTATGTATGTAGAGTATGTATAATGTGTGTGCTCAATGAGGCACATTTAAAATACTTTGTATATGAATACTTCAGAGATCTGAAAGTGATCAATAACTTATATTTCAGATGGAAAATTTTGAGTAAATTGTTTTTTTTTTTGTATTTGAGAAAACAAGCTCACTTTAGATAAAAGGTAATTAAGTACAAGCTTTTATTTTCTAAATCATTGTGAAAGTTGAAAAGCTTAACAACATCCCAGTAATGAAAATAAAATATATAAAATATAATGAACATAAGATTGCCTTTTATTTTTCCAGACAATAACAAAAAATAAAGCTGGAAAAGTGACTTTAAATACAAAAATATTTACAAGAAAATAACGTGACTGCTTGAGAAGGTAATCACTGTTTACTGTGAACTATCTCTCACAAACCACTAGGTAAATATCCATGAATTAGTTATTTATATAAAAGATGTTTGATGAGGAAAATCATTAAACAAATTACAGAAAGTATAAATGAAACGAACATTCATGAAATCCTCCACAAAGTTGTGAGTTGCCTAATGAGTAAAGAGAAGATTGATTCCAAAGACTAAAAGACCAAAATATGTGTTTTGCTCTGGAGTGTTTTAAAGATCAAAATTTCTTAAGTTTCCCCAGACTGTTTCCTGGTGTCAAGTTTATAACTTGTGTTAGATTTTTTTTCCCTTCATTTCTGACTGTCAAAGTTTTTATTATTACTTCTATACTATCTATTTTTAGTTTTTAATTTATTCTTAATTTTATATATTATAGTAGGACTTTAGATTTTATTGCCCAGTGTTGATGTGTAACTTGTGGAAATGACCCTGCTTTTGATTTGTAATTAATTTAAATATTAGACATCATCCTAAGTTACACTTCCAGCATGGTTCAGGTTAGTGATGTTGGATTTTTTTTTACTCTAATGTGGATTTTTTCTCTCATATTTTTCTTCAGGTTGGAAACTCTTCTGTGCCAAAAATGAGAAAGACAAACTACAAATGGAAGTTCCTCCTCCTCGTCGTTATTACATTCATCTTTATTATATTCTTGAGTGCAAATTCACCCAATTGGTCCCTCATCACCAGGCATAAAGCTTTACCTGTTTGTCCATCGTTAATCTCTGAGCAGACCATCACTCCTCTCAACAATACCAAGCATTTCCTGGTCTCGGCCTTCATGGATCAGAGAGTAAAGGGTTTTGATCTGCGTATCATCGGCATGTTTCGGAGAGACTCCATCCAGCCACTATACTGCCTTTTCTGCTGTAACGGCTACTTAAGTGAAGCAACTCCCACAAAAATTTTACCACACCAAGAAAACTATGGTTTT
This sequence comes from Pachypanchax playfairii, assembly GCA_006937955.1. Lineage (NCBI taxonomy): Eukaryota > Metazoa > Chordata > Actinopteri > Cyprinodontiformes > Aplocheilidae > Pachypanchax > Pachypanchax playfairii. The sequence goes on from SSNP01000026.1 coordinate 3,451,049, forward strand.
CCATTTGTTGTTACAGACGTCATGTGTCAGATACCTCAAAACTGCAGTGCTACACATGTCGCACTTAGAACTGAGTCCAGTAGAGAGGAGGGAACTGACCCCATTTGGCTTCCTGTAAGGAACAAGAAAACTAATGAAAAGAAGATGATGAACTTCACTGTGTGTGTGTCCAATCTATTTGGAGATTACAACAATGTGCTTCAGTTTACTCAAACTCTAGAGATGTACAGGTCAGTAACGTTAAACCTTTTACTAAAACTGTGCAGAAATTCAAATCCTGACTGACATTATCTGAAACAGGTAAAACTGTCAGTTGTCTAAACTTTGAATCACTGATCCTGGAATGCATTATTGCTACTTACGGTACAGTTTCATCCTGTACAGACAGTACATCAACAGTAGAACGAGTTACGGTCACTCAGGGGCAGAGGCAAGAGATGATGTCACAAGGCACAAAATGGTTCAGGATCCAACAGACCAGAATCGGCAGGCAAATCCAATGGGAGCGAAGGCAGAACGAGGTCGAGAAAAGTTAGCTGAAATCTGCAAGGAGATGATTGGATGGCCAGGAGTAGTGCACTAGTTTGGAAGCATTAAGCATTCATCTAATGTGCAATGACCAAGTGACATAAAGAGGTTTAAAGGTCCTGTATCATGAAAAATCAACTTTTTGGAGCTTTTAACCATGTTGTGATGCTATTTCTTTATTTAAAAGACCTCCAGAGTGGTTTTTGGCTTAATTCGTGCATTCCCGAGTAATCCTCCTGAAACCTGCGCTCTGAGCAGCTGCTTTACTCGCTCATGTAAAACAGCTGAATTGAGCCCCTTTACGTCACGGTGTCGTATCAGGAAGTTCCTGACCAATCCCTGCTGCCCCTGTAGTAGGTACGAGGCGTGCTGCGAGAGTCCAAAACAATTTGTCAGGAGCTCATCACGGCAGATGTCTAACCTACAGCCCAGAGTTCCCACACTTCAACGACCTGCTGCTCTTTATTAGCATGAGCTGCTAATAAAGACTTAGCAACTCGACCCTGCTAATCACATATCAGTATGAATCCAGCTTTACAGCTGAGTTCCACGTCACCGCAGCCCGTCCCACCACCGGATAAAAGACACAGTCACTCACCCTGCCAGCGCTCAGTCATACGTCCCGTTTGCCACGAGCTCCTGTTAGCCTCCGTGCTGCAGTTTAACTGCCTCATTAATCCAGCCTCAGACCTCAGACCTGTCCCGGTCGATCTCTCTCTCTCTCTCTCTCTCTCTCTCTCTCTCTGTCCGCCTCGTTCTTGGCTGTTGGTCTCGCAGTCAGCGACTACGGTCGCTGCCTCCAGAAACCCGCTCCTCGCCTATGACCTGTCTCACTTCACCCGTCTGATCCCAGTCTTTGTGTCATCTCCCGGGTCGGATCGCATCCAGTCGCGAGTGGACCGTACATCCCTCCAGACACTCCTCACCACCGATCATCCTCTGACAAATTAGCACCTCCATTTCGTTGTATTTCATTCTAAAAATTTCTCGTTGAAAATGTGCATTTGGCTGCGAGAGTTACATGAGTTTATTTAGAGTTTCTAAACAGCCCAATCGCACTCACAGCTGGGAGGTGGGGTTTTAGGTAAACCGAGCGTTTTTACTTCCTGGTCACAGAATAACTCGAGAATATAAGTTATATTTCAGGACAAATGAAGTGAATATAACTCAAACAGTAATTTTTATCATATATGTGCCGATCCCAGACGTTGAAAACTGTAAAATAGCATGATACAGTCCCTTTAAAAACTGAGACAGGTGTGTGGAGTGAAGGGACTAGGTACAGGTGCAGGACATGAGCTAAATTACTTGACAGGGAAGTGAGGTGATCGAAGCACACACAAGAAACTAAAGCAAATCTAATAAACATGAAACAAATATAATCCTAACTCAAAACTGACTAAAAACAAAAAAACATTCACAAGAGAAAACTACAATACAAAAAGGTGTGTGGGACACTGGCAGACAAACTCTGATGAAGGTTGTGTTTTTCATGTTAACATGTGGCATTTTTCTGATGCTATAGGACGTCATGTGGCTCATTTTTGCATTTCTCAGTATTTCTGCAATTCAAATTGCTGTGAATCAGATGCAAATATGCATCTAAAAAAGACTGGGTTCACGATGTAGAAAATCCACTGGGCAGTGCCACAAGATCCTGCTCTGAGCTAGCGTAAACGGAGAGCTCTCAGCAACTGGGGGGATCCTCTGCACCAGTGGTTCTGCCCATGGTGCAGAGGTGAATTGCTAATAAGCTACTGCCGCTATATAAAAATACGTACTAGAAAACGACACAGGTTTTACGATTTTGGGGTAAAAACGCTATAATCGTAATTTAAAGACCAATGAGATGCTTTAAAACGGCTCAAAAGATGATCGAAGTGGGTCTTTATATCAAGAAAAAATCCCATGTTGCAGTTTACTAGATCTTTTTAGGAAATATACATCTCAAACTTTTTAACATACCACAGTAAAAATTCTGATTCTTTTTCTCAGAAATAAATTGTTTTGTGAACATTTTTTCTTTTCTTGAGATTAACTGGAAAGCAACACTGTCAAATTATACGATCTCACAACTCAAAAAATGGTCATTTGAAGGACTTTATTTTTTTTGTTCAAGGTTACTAGGAGTGAACAGAGTGGTGATCTATAAAACTAGCTGTGGTCCTGACCTTGACAAACTTCTGCAGATTTACGCCCAGGAGGGATTTGTGGAAATCGTACCTTGGCCTATTGACAAGTACATGAATCCATCCCGCGGCTGGTTGTTTTCAGAACATGGAGGTGATATCCACTACTTTGGCCAGCTCACCACACTCAATGAGTGCGTTTACAGATCCATGGAGCGTTCACGCTACGTCCTGTTGAATGACATAGATGAGATCGTCATGCCATATCAACATAATGACCTGATGTCTTTGATGGACACGCTGCAACAAAACCATCCAAATGTAAGTTGATCCTGGTGTGTAAATATGAGAGATAAATATCTCTAAACATGTTATTTTTGTCATACAACATATTCATGTTCCGTAGGTAGGTGTGTTCCTCATAGAAAACCACATCTTTCCCAAAAAACACTTTGAGCCAAGTGGGACATTTCACCTGCCTCAGTGGGGCGGGGTGCCAGGAGTTAATATTCTGGAGCACATTTACAGAGAAGATCCTGACAGAAAAATTTACCATCCATACAAGATGATTATTCAACCAAGGTAAGCTGTCAAACACCTTCAGTAGATCATTGATGCATTGATGTGAACCTTTTTTTTTTTAATGGCTACTTTTGCCAATACAAATCTAATAGCAAACTTTTTGGCTAATTACAAAAAAATTCCTTTTAATCTGTTGGAACTCAGCAGTAATGATGGGTTTTCTCAAAATGCTGTAGAAGGTTTATCTACCAAATTATATTTTTATGATGTGGAAACGCTTTTCTGGACAAACAAAGTATGTCCTGTCGGTGTTTTCAAAATTAAAAACATTTCTTTATTACTTCCTTTAATGTTATATTTTAGGGGAAGCAAAATGACAGGAAAAAATGTGTGCTGTGTTGTTTACAGTTTAACCTTACACAACATGTTTGTTCTATGCTGCATGTCAATATCCCAATGCAAATGTCTTCAAGCTCATTTTTGCATGTCTGTGTTACAGGATGGTGGAGCAGACTTCAGTCCATCAAGTTCTCAAGTATTTTGGACCAGAGTACAAAGTTCCATTAGAAGTCTGCCGACTTATTCATGTTCGGGTGCCCCTCCGTAAATCTTTAACGATAGAACAGCTTAATGTGGACAAACGACTGTGGGACTTCCAAGAAAAACTAATTCCAAAAGTGGACAAAGTCCTGAAGAAAGTCGGGCTTCTGACAACTATTAACTAGCAATTTGTTAAGAAGGTTAAATCTGTAGTAGAATGTTTGAACAGGTCTGTCTTTGTATGTTATTTTTACATTAAATGCTGAAAGTTTTTGTTTGGGTTTTTTTTGTCTTTTGTTTATTTTTTGCACAATGTTTGGGAGCATGAGAACATGTACTTGTGTACACCTATCAAGAAATGCACTTTTTTCTTTTGCATTTTGTTGTATTAGTTTGAATCAAATTCCTTTTAAAATTGTATGTAAATCACTGCATTGTGTGTTTTCTTCAATCAACAGTTACTATGATAGTAACAAAGTGTCTTTTAAAGATAAAGAACAAGAGATGATTAATGTGTGTAAACAGCTAGAAAAAAAAGAGCAAGGTTTATGTCATCTCTTTAGAGCTGGAGCTTTTAGTGCTTCAGGAAAGATTATTTTTATCACCTCGCCCAACAAATACGCCCACTAAACACAGAAAATAAGCTCATTTTTCCAGCAAGAGTGTACAAAGTTCAGAGGACCTGTTCTACTGCCCGCTGTGGTATTTACATCAGCCTGAAGTAAGTATGAATGCCTAAAATTAGAGTTCTTTGATTAAGAAATGCACCAATAAATTAAATGCCCACGATCAGAGATATGTGCTCTCCCATGACTTTTGGCCAGGATGTGACATCATAAAGGGGTAATCAGCAGGATGGTAAATGAACCAGACAGGGTAAACTGAGGAACAGAGAGAATATCACTCACAGGAATCATATCAAATTAACTCACACTAAAATACTAAAATTGGGACTAAAAATATAAACACAAAGTACTAAATCAAAACCAAGATTAGAACAAACATGGTAATAAACAAATACTGAAGACAAAGAACTATCAAAAGATAAAGAGGTGGAACTCAAAAACTAATGGAAAAAAGAACAAATAAAAAAACATGAGAACCGAGTAAAATTAAAGAGCAGAAAAAGAAAAAATAAACAAACCACAACCATATAGGAACAGGTTCAAAAGGAACCCAAGAGAAAGACACATAACGCAAAGGCTTAAAACAAAGGAAAAATCCTGGAAACAAGGCAATTGAAAAGAGCTGGAGCAAATTGTAAAGAAATAAAATAATAAAATAAAAATCGGTGGGAAACCCAGGCAAAATGCTCAGAAATAAAATAAAGTCCAAAACCATGGCACTTGTTTTTGCTGAATTTTTTTTTTAGAATGAAATGAACTGATGGTATCACCCCTCCCACCACAGCTTTGCAAACGTTTGCTTTAGGCTACACGATCTCTGTGAAATAGTTACACAAAGGGGAGGGTCTTTTACCTGCAGGAAAAAGATTCACTTAGTAACCTGTCTGACTTTCTGTCACCAGACACAACAGGAGGAGGAGAGGAGAATACTCTGACTTCAAGGAAGTTTCTGTAAGTTTAATGTAGGTTATTTAAACATTGTTACAATGTATCTCAGTGATATTTCATGATGAGCTTTTTTGTTGTAAAGACTATTGTAAGCATTTTTCCAGCCATCTTTATTTTGGCAACTGATAGCAGCCTTCAGATACCATAAAAACCTTTTTAGCTAGAAGGAAGTTAATTATTTACATCTGTGTGCATTTAAATGCAATCAATTGGCCAAATTAACTTTATTTTTTAAGTATACAAGCCAGCATTACATTTTTTTAAATAAACTCAATAGGGGGAGTTTCTAGACATTTTACGTATTGTGCGAAGTAAGTCTGAGCATGTTGTCCTGTTCAGAGTTAGAGCCTGCCAAACTGGTGTTTCCCACTCGCTCTTACAGCAGCAAATATTCATGAGAAGTCCAAGTTACGTAAATTGTCATATGTTTTTTCTATTTTTTTCTTTATATAAAGATACCTCTTTTTGACCCCCTCATTAAGGAAAAACAGTACTCGGAAATTAAATTCAATTAAATTTAAATTAAAGAATATTTAATTATAGACCAAACAGAAATTAAATTAGATATATCTCCATCCAATATTTACTTTCTGAGAGTATCATTAAAAAAGATCGGGTGGTTGATGACACATTTGTTTAATATCACTTGAATCAACTTGAATTTCCCTTCTGGGATAAATAAAGTATTTTTCATTTCATTTCATTTCATTTCATTTCATATCAGGTTTGAGTCCAACACTTACTGTCAAAGTTTTAAGTGATGACTTTGTGCAATTTGTAGCACTTAGAGTATGTGGGAGTTATTAACTTTATGTGAGTTGCAGAAAAAGGAGTCAGACAGAATTAGAGACCAGAGTTGTTAGACCTGATTCAAAGTGTCAAGGTGTCACATAAAAATGTTTTAAATCCCAAAGCTGTGTTGATGAGTTTCCCTGAATCAACTTTCCTTCAAGTTTGTTTTTTTTTTTTACTTTGAGAAGTTGTTGCATGTTGTTCGTGCAGGTCTTAACTACAGAGAATGTGATGTGTAATAAGTGTGAAAAGATAAGTTAATCTTAAAACTCAGCCTGATTTAATCTTTGTGTTTGGTTTGGCCCCACAGTCGTTCTTGTGAATGTCACGTAATGAAACATAGTCATCAAACCTGTCTGTTTTTGTTATGATGACTCAAAACAGTTCCAAAAACAAATAACTTTAATCCACAGTATTTTTAAAGGCTTAAAACTACAATTAAATACTTTTATCTTGTTATGTTTTTGCTGCATTTCTTTTTTTTTTTTTGTCTGTTTGTTTGCTGCTTTGCTTATTTAAAGCAGTACAAAATAACATTTACAAATTTAAGCTACGGTTATGAAACTTGTCTAAGTGGATACTCACCGAAAAACATGTTCATCTTCATATCACACTGTGCGCCTCTGATGGCTTTACAATAGACTAAATAACCTCCGTAATTCGGGTCGCAACTGGAAGTGGTGTTCTGATGATTTATGCTGCCCTGAAGAAAAATGCTGCCATAGTAAAAATTTACAATTAATTTCATAATGAAATGTCATTAGAAGTTTATACAGTATTCTTGTTTATGGCGAGCGTGTCCTGTTAATTATTTAATCATTTTTTACTATCCTTCTCTGAAATTTTCTATATAAAAGCCTTCTGAGTCCTTGTCGGCCATTGTTGGGTCCTTTTACTCTGGGTGTGTCCAAACATTTGCTTCAGTAAACTTGAGGAAATTATGCTTTCTCTTTGCTGATTGGATGAGATGATGTATAACAAAGAGATGATTCTTTTTAACACAAAAATACTATTAATCCATTCTATACCTGTTTCAGGGTCATGGAGAACTGGTGTGTATCTCCAACATTCATTTGACAAAAGGCAGAGTTGCACCCCAGATAGGTTGCTGGTCCATCACAGGTCCACATAGACACAAACAACCATTAACACACTTTTTTCCTTTGTTAAAAAAATAACATATAATCTGCATGCTCTCCTCCATATGAGTGTGTCTTCCTGTACATTTTAAATTAAAGTTAAAAAGAAACATTTATCTGACCCAAAAGAGTGCAAAAAATGGGCAAAACACATTGATTTAGTGCAAAAATCCTTGAACATTAAACCAGTATACAGGTATCATAAAAAATCTTTATTGCACAAGCATTATCATACAAGCAGATGTGTCAGAGTCAACAGGATACGTTAGTCTGTGACAGTTTAACAACATTTCAATATAATGTCAGTTTGCACTTGAAGGGCAGGATCTGCACAAGTATCTGCTAACTAAATGATGAACTAAAGTGACTTTTACTGTAAGAAGGGAAAAACAAGGAAGCCCTTAGGCATACATTGTTCTTGTAATTTGTGTTATCAGTTTAGCATGTTGTGTAAGATCAGATTGTTCTGAAGTTGGATGAAATGGCATGTGAACTATCTTGTGTTTCTCACGCGTTTTAAAGAATTCTTAAACTGACAATTATTCCTCCACCTAACAGGTCAGGTCCAGTTTTTAATTAGCAGGACTGAGAAAATATTTGCCGGAAAATTAAATGCCCAATCAAATTATACATTTTTATACTTTCCATTATCTTCATACCACAATTACCCTTTTAAAATATCAGTCAAATTGAATTTTCCAGAAGTTTTCTGTTTTCCTTTTCCATTTGCTGTAGGTCCTATAGGTTGGACTTTGGAGTCTGATTTATAAATTAAAAAAGGGTGATGTTGTTGATGTCAAAAATACATACGGTACACATCAAGCCACAACTAAACTACTGCTGCTACTTCAAATCCAAATGTCTGCTGTAATGTCAAACACTGACTCATCGTGAAACGCCTTAGGTTAGAAATCTAAATGAATGTTCCATTCTCTTCTGAAATGTTTGAGAGTGGTGTCAAGTACCATCAATCAGAGGCAGTTGTTGCACCATGTTTCATTCATTAGTCATCAGTCCTGTTCAAAGGTGAATGTATTTGAAATTATGTGTGAGTGTTTGTTTAAAACCACACCCCTGTTGTAAAGAGTCCTGCCATCTACAAAAATACTCAGATGACTCTGCAGTTGTTGGTTGGATCAGAGATGGACAAGAGACTGAGTACAGAGAACTGGTGGACCACTTTGTGTCCTGGTGTGGGAACAATCAGCTCATCTTGAATGTGAACAAGACAAAGAAGATGATTGTGGATTTTAGGAAGAGCAGCAACATACCAAAACCCATTTCCATCATGGGAGAAGAAATGGAGGTGGTGGAGGAGTATAAATACCTGGTGTTCACCTGGACAACAGACTGAACTGGAGACACAACTGTGATGCTGTTTTTATGAAGGGACAGAGCAGACTGGACTTCCTCAGGAAGCTTTAGATCCTTCAACGTTTGCAGCAAGATGTTGAAGATCTTTTATAAGTCTGTTGTGGAGAGTGTGATCACACCTGCAGTCACTTGTTGGGGGCGGAGCATCAAAGCAGGTGACATGAAGAGATTGAACAGATTGATAAGGAGGGCTGGTTCTGTTCTGGGGACTGATCTGGAGTCTCTTGAGTTGATTGTCCAAAGGAGGATGGTTCGGAAAATGAAAATCATCATGAAAAACTCTCATCATCCTCTTCTCAACACAGTAACTCAACAACAGAGTGTCTTCAGTCAAAGGCTTCTTCAGATCCGCTGCAGCACAGATCGCTACAGGAGATCCTTCCTGTGCACAGCTATAACCTTCTACAATGGCTCCCTTAAGAAGAACTGAGCTACATCAACATTTAATTTCCCTTCGGGGATTAATAAAGTATTTTTGATTTGATAACCCAATGTAATGATTGCTGAAATCACCACCACCCCATATACACTCTCATAAGAATCTGACTCTTTCATCTCACTGAACATATTTGTAGTTGCTGCCCACACTCAGTGATAAGAAAATGCAGCTTTTCTGCTTTTTATGATCAGTGTTGGGGAGTAACGGAATACATGTACCGCTGTTGCGTATTTAGAATACAAATTATGAGTATCTGTATTTCATTACAGTTACAGTTTAATTAGGTGGTAATTTGAATACAGTTGCTTTGTTTAAATGAATGGATTACATAATGTTATTTTCCTGAGATTGTTGTCAGCACAGATGTGCAGTCTTTTTGTCCCCTCCAGTTATAAGCTGGGGGCGGGAGCTTGGGTGCGACTCGCAAGACGTCAGGTGTTAACGTACAGTCTAGAAGCAGAAGCAGCGCTGAGCAGAAGAAGTCTGCTAATGAAGTCCACATTATTTTCCCACTATGGACCCAGAATTAGCAGAATAGAATTCAAATGGTAAAAGTATGACGATTTATAAAGTATTCCGAAGTATTTAGAATACTTTACTCACACTGAGAAACTCATAAAACGACCCCCAGATACTTAAACTCCTCCACTTGAGACAAAGGCTCACTGCCGACCTGCAGGGAGTTTTCCATCTAGATCGGTTGAGAACCTCGGCCTCAGAATTGCCCACATGGACTCCATGTGGACTCATCACCTGTGTGGAGGAAAATCAAGGTTGGGTGTAGAGAGAGCCAGGGGGCAGGCAAAGGCAGGTGTCTAAGAGTTCCCAGCAGCATAAACATTCACAGAATGTTTCAGTTTAAATCAGGAAGTGATCTACATTTCACAACATTCAAGTTTCTCTAAAGTGATACCTCAAGGGATCCTTTGTGTCAGATTTGTTTTCATCATGTCTGGCTGTCAAAATTTTTCTGCATATTTATACATTCTACTTTTAAAGTTTTTTTTTTTTTAATGTATTTTAATTTTATATATCATAGTAGGACTGCAGACTTCATTGTTCGGTTTTGATGTGTAACAAATGGCCCTGCTGTTAATTTGTAACCAATTTGAATGTTAGGCTTTATACTATTGAAGATATATTTCCAGATATATATTATATATATTTCTGAGTAGTGATGTTGGATTTGTCCTCAAATATTTTTTTTTCTTTAATTTCACATTTTACTGCAGGTTGGAAACTCTTCTGTGCCAAAAATGGGAAAGACCAACTACAAATTGAAGTTTATCCTCCTCGTCATTACTGCGCTTGTCCTAATATTACTCTTGAAGGTGAATTCACCTCACACAAAGTGGTTCATCAAGCGCGAGGCTTTACCAGTTTGTCCATCATTAATCTCTGAGCAGACCATCACTCCTCTCAACAATACCAAGCATTTCCTGGTTTCTGCCTTCATGGATCAGAGAGTGAAGGACTTTGATCTGCGTATCATCGGCATGTTTCGGAGAGACTCCATCCAGCCACTATACTGCCTTTTCTGCTGTGACGGCCATTTAAGTGAAACTACTCCCACAAAAATTTTACAACACCCAGACAACTTTGGTTTTCCCTTTGTTGCTACAGACGTCATGTGTCAGATACCTCAAAACTGCAACACCACCCACGTCACACTTAGTACTGAGTCCAGTAAAGAGGAGGGAACTGACCCCATCTGGCTTCCTATAAGAAACAAGAAAATTAATGAAAAGAAGATGATGAACTTCACTGTGTGTGTTTCTAATCTGTTTGGAGATTACAACAATGTGCTTCAGTTTGCTCAGACTCTAGAGATGTACAGGTCAGTAAAATTAAATCTTTTACTGAAACTGCAGAAATTTAAATCCTGACGGATATGATCTAAAACAGATAATATTGTTAGTTATCTAAACTTTAAATCAGTGATCCTGGACTACATCAGTTCATAGTGGTGTGTATGTTGGTGTTATTTGTACCCTCTAGTTGTACAGTGTACAAAAACACTATGTAAAAATCTAAATAACTACATCACCATGTGTTCTTCAACTATCTGTTCTTAGCCCCTTATTTAATTTCATATGCTAAAATGTGTTAGAACATGTTGCTTCTTGGCAATAAAGATTTAAAGTGTTGGAAAGTCTCTTAAATTCACCTATAAAAGGTGTCACATTTGTGAGGGAAAATGTCTTTGTGGGTTGAGCAGCAGAGTTGAAAATGTAGGCAGCAACCATGAAAAACTTCTTAAAGCTTCCCTGTCAATGCTGAACTGCTTACTTTTCAGCTTATTCAGCAAAGGGTTTATGTCAGGCTTTCTATGGCTCTTCCACATGCTACATAAGTCCCTGTTTGTTGAATGAATGAATTCTTAAATCATCTTTATGTCTTGATTTTTCAGGCTTCTATCAACTAACTGCACCAAACAAGAATCAAAAGAATAATAAAACATTTGGCTACCGACGTAATCAGCTGTGCTGCTCAAACAACTAGTTAACATGTATAAAATGTATTGCTGAGATACGTACAATGTCACGAAAATAATCAACTCAATTAAGAGAAATTATCTTTTTGTCTAAGGTTACTAGGAGTGAACAGAGTGGTGATCTATAACACCAGCTGTGGTTCTGACCTTGACAAACTTCTGCAGATTTACGCCCAGGAGGGATTTGTGGAAATCGTACCTTGGCCCATTGACATGTACATGAATCCATCACGCGGCTGGTTGTTTTCACAACATGGAGGTGATATCCACTACTTTGGCCAGCTCACCACACTCAATGAGTGTATTTACAGATCCATGGAGCGTTCACGCTACGTCCTGTTGAATGACATCGATGAGATCGCCATGCCATATCAACATAATGACCTGATGTCTTTGATGGACACAATGCAACAAAACCATCCAAAAGTAAGATGAAACTGGTGCACAAACATGAGACAAATATCTCTAAACATGTTATTTTCTTCTTTAAAACCTATTCATGTTTCATAGGTAGGTGTGTTCCGCATAGAAAATCACATCTTTCCCAAAATACACTTTGAGCCAAGTGGGAAATTTCACCTGCCTCAGTGGAGCGGGGTGCCTGGAGTTAATATTCTGGAGCACATTTACAGAGAAGATCCTGACAGAAAAATTTACCATCCATACAAGATGTTAGTTCAACCAAGGTAAGCTGTCAAACACCTTCAGTAGATCATGTTAATCACTCAGGTGGTAGATCATGAAATACCTCGACTAGATGTGGCATCTTCACCTGCTTTTGTTGTTCAAAATCAAAGCTAAAATATTTATTTAGAGGTGCTGTTATGCTGTAGTTTTGGAACATCCAAGTCTGACATGGAGACATGTGGCTGAAAGTCCCACCTACTCATCTACACACAAGCATGGTGTTTTTCCAGCATCCAATAAATAAGTACAACTAGTACTAGTAGTTTAGTTTTTTTGGACATTATAAAAAACAAAAATAAAAAAGTGACATGCACACAAATAACAAGTAGGACATGTAGATTACTCACACTCATTTCTAATTCATAGCACTAGAACAAAATACACTATTAAATGTTCAAAAGGCAATAGGAAGAAGCAAAGCTTATTTTGATCCTGACTACTACGATTATTAACTATGATTATTAGAAAAATTAATATCTGAACAAGGTAAGAATTATGTGATTTAACAGGAGTCAACACCTGGATAAAATGATCAGAGATGCATCTTTATTTCTTCTTTTTTTTTGCTATTTCTTTATTCATGAAAATGTTCTATGTGTATATGGAGAAGGCAAGACTTAAAACTTACACTGCAGCCAGCCACTAGGGGGCAGCTCCCTCCTTTTTGGTTTGATATAATTTTAACTCACAAAACATGTTGTGCCCAATGCAAATTTCTCTAAAATTCACTTTTACATGTCTGAATCACAGGATGGTGGAGCAGACTTCAGTCCATGATGTGCTAAAGTATTTTGGACAAGTATACAAAGTTCCATTGGATGTCTGTCGGCTCGTTCACGTTCGTGTGCCCTTGCGTGGATCTCTAACAATAGAAGAGCTTAATGTGGACAAACGGCTGTGGGACTTCCAAGAGAAACTCATTCCAAAAGTGGACAAAGTCCTGAAGAAAATTGGTCTGTTGATGGATCGTTCACTCTGATGGATGAGAAGGGCGGAGAGTTAATAAGACATTTGTTGAAGAGGTTAAATCTGACAGAAACTGTTCACTACCTGAGGATATTTACTTAGCAACTGGTGCTGATATAATTTCTACACTGATCTGAATATTTGAATTATAACAACACAAGTTTAAAGTAATCTGAATAACTTGGCAATTCAGTTACACTGAAAGTTTTGAACATTTGTTCTTATTTATACAGGAAAAGTTCCATCCAACCATTTTCTAAACCTCCTTCTTCCTTTTCAGGGTCGCAGGGAATAAAATAATTTAAAAAAAATCCACAGCTTTAAATTAAGATCAGACTCAAATTTGTACATGTTTGCATTTTTTTATCATTCAACAAATGTGCTAATATAATATAATATAAATAAGATTTTTCTCATTTGGTTTGTTTGATAACAAAATGTAGGTTATTTTGCACAATAGTTGGTTATGCATGTTACCAGATTACTTGCAAACCCTGGTAGGTGTGTGAACATATTTACCTCCAGCCTGAGAAGCTTGAACAGATCTCAAGGAACACTTACATTCCTAAACTATCCTTGAAGAAGGGAAAATGCCAAAAATGCACAACAAACCAGTTGGGAAAGGTAAAGAACGGGTGCTGCTATATTTGGACTTACTAGTTGTGAATTCTTGAAGTTTTAACTTTTTAAGTTGCATTTATATAATGAATATTTGTACTACATGTTTTGTATATGATTTGGCAGAAACAACAGTTTACAAAGTGCTAGTTATGCTCGAACTGTCAACGAATAATTTTTTTTTTTTTACAGTATTGCTGGCAAATTATGTTGATATATAATGGAAAATATATAATGGAAATGTGTGCTTAGTGGAAAATAAAGTTGTGCTTAATAGAAAATGTAAAAACCAAATCATTCAGTGTAACTTTATTCTTTCACTGAAACACACAAATTGCACCATTCCACTCTAATAAGAAGTAAGCAGAAAGGAAAAATGTTCCCATAGAGTAAAAGTCTCCATCACTACAGCTCACTTCACTGCCATGGGTCATAGTTTATAACATGTCTCTACCTGGCCATCAGAAAATACAAGCAGAGATTTGAATAGGTCTAGCAAAAAAGGGGGGTGAGATAGCAATACCTTTTGACAATAGATTCAGCTTTTACAGGAACTATCAGCCCCAGAAACTTAAAGGCTTGTGCAGATCCACTCTGGGGTTTTTTGGAACATCTCTTAAACCTCAGCCTCACCCAAGAAAAGGTGCCAGTGCTATGGAAAACAGTCTGCCTTGGTCCAGCTCTAGATCTATGGCCCTGACATCCCACATCATAAAAATCTATTAGAGAATGGTATTTGTCCACCTAAATAAGCAAACAATCACCTTTAAGGATCAACTGCAATTTGCTTATTGCCGTGGGGTTGAAGTGGAAGACACCATCATATACCTTCTTCAACAAATCCATCATGTCATCTGGATAAAGCAGGCAGCACTGCGAGGATCATGTTATTGAATTTCCCCAGTGCATTGAAAACAATTAACACTGTTTTACTGCATAAACAAATCCAGAAGACACAATTGGATGCCTCCACATTTGCCTAGATGAGTACTTTAAAAACAGACCACAATTTGTGAGACTGAAGAATTGTGTGTTTGACCAGGTGATCAGGAGCACCACAGGGGACTGTACTCTCACCATTCCTTTTCACTCTGTACACCTCAGACTTTCAGTACAAGTCAGAGTCCTGTCATCTACAGACATATTGCAGTTGGTGGATCAGAGATAGACAAGAGACAGACTACAGAAAACTGGTGGACCTTTTTGTGGCATGGTGTGGGAACAATCATCTTATCTTAAATGTGAACAAGACAAGATAATGGAGGAGTATAAATACCTCAGTGTTAAGCTGGATAAAAGACTGAACTGGACACACAATAGTAAAATTGTTTTGAAGGAAGGGACCGAGCAGACTGGACATCTAGGGGAAATTTAGGTCCTTCAGTGTTTGCTGTGCTCCCTGGTACTCTGTCCTGGTACACTCTGGTGGATGAGATGGAGGTTGATTAACAGCATCCTCTTGTTTTATTGAACCTCTTCCACACAGTCATTCCAGTTGATAAATTTACATGAACACACATGAACATAGAAATGTGTACATACATACAGCTATGTGTTTAGACACACCATTGCATGCAGCCTGTAGACACCGATAAATACAGAGCCCACCTCACAAACATGCATACATACACACACAAGCAAACAGGCCTTCAATTAAAAAAATCTTATTATATAAAATAGGCCTACAATTGTGGTTATCAGCCACAAACACATTTGGACTGTTTTGTTTTGTTTGAATTTGTGGTTGTTTTACTCACTTTTGTGTTGTCTTCTCCCCCCAATCTCCCTACCACTTGTTCCTCATTGTTATTTTTTTAACCATGTGTCTCTGCCAAAACTAGACGTTTTCTGTTGTGCCACAAATTCAAATTGAGTTTTTTAATACAACAGAAGCAATACATTAAACTTCTCCTGTTGTAAATCCATTCTGACATAATGAGGCACCCAGACCCACCATTTACAGGACAGACAAAGAAAAAAGAACCTGTCAGTCATGGTGATGCACAAAAACTGACATTGTTGATTGATTTCTATTCTATCTTTTTATGCTGACACTGAGAGACAGAGTTCTGGAATTTCTTGCAGCAAACAGACACTGCTAATAACTGTGTCAACATGCAGCCCTAAGTCCTGGTTGGGACCTTTTTGCATGGAGTTTGCATATTATCCTTGTGTATATGAGGGTTTTTCTCCAGGTTGCTCTGAATTTCATAGAATAAAGGTATGTATTGGTGATGTAACTGCTTTGGTTGTTTTTGTGTGGGCTCTGTGATGAACTGGTGATCTGTCCATGGTGAAACCCCCATTTCACAGAAGGACCATTGGATGGAAACAACAACCTCCCTGTGATCCTGAACCATGAAGAGTCAAAGGAGTCTGGTTTCTAGAGATAGTTTTTGATCACGTGACTGTTAGCTTCCTTCCAGCTCGGCGGCAGCCATGTTGGAGGTATACTTAAAGTAAACAAAGCAATTTCACAAATGTATGTTTATGGCGTTTATGTGGTTATTGAAAAGAAAAAGGTTTCTCAGACATCAGAAAAGTATCAAAATTATGTAGCTACATTAGATAACATTACTAAGGCCAGATATACAAAGAGAAAATAAAGCTTATTGACAATAAAGCTCTATACTAAGTGAGCAAGAAGTGTTCAGAAGTAACGTATCCAGACATACATTAAATTACCTTGTTTTCACCCAACGTGCTAACACGTTAGCGAAATGAAATAATACAAGTCCCTCCGGTCATACAACTACTTCATAAGTGGATTTGTGCAGGATCTAAAACATTTATTGATAAATGAAATCAGCTTGTTCGTGGAGAAAGTGAAGACTTCCCAGAGGATGGATAGAATCGCTCTTACCGTGAAGCAAACCTGACGGAGGAAGAGCCGCTGTTCTGTTCAACAAGTTGCATTTTTTTAGCCTACAAAAAATGATTCCAGGAGACTGAAACTGAACGATAACTACAGAGCAGTTCATCCACCGGATCTTCTGGTCTCCTTTCTTCTCTCACACACACACATGCTTCTCCTTTCATCCTCTCTCTCTGCGCCAGAACTCACTAATGACACCAACAGCATCCGTGATTTATCACAAAAAAACAACAGTGAACATTTTCCAGCAGTAAACAGACTCATTTGTGGTGATCAAAAGAAAAAAAAGACGAAGTAAAATGAGTCGAGAAAGCTCGCATTGAAAACAAGCAGTTCACGTAAACAGCACATTTGAATCAAACTGTCTCAAAAACCTGATAGTCCGTTGGACTCGGTTCGATTGGGGACCAAAATTGCAACATTGTTGCTATTTTTAGTTGGTGCGGTTTGGATTCACACTGCACTCTATGAACCGAACCCAATAACCTTTGGAGCATGTTTGGAGAGTTACAGTCTATGATGTTGGAAAATCTTAAAGTTTATGTGGCTCAGAAATCAAACAGTGTCATGACTCTGTTCTTAGTTCTATTTTGGGTTATTTCTGTTGATTCTTTGTCTTTTAAATCTATATGTCTGGCATGGATTCTGATTTTATTCCATCGTTAAATGGAATCTTTGTTACCTATTATTGCGTTTAGAGGTTTTCAGCAGCTGATTGTTTTCATCTTATTTCACCTCCTCCACTGAAATAGGAAATCTGTGGGACTGCTGTCAAACACATGGGAAGATTGTAATGAGCATACAGTAGGTGGAGATCCCAGGGGAACAAAGTTGATGAGACCCCCTTCCATAGAGGTGTCCACCTCAAATAAAAATCATAATACACATGTACTGTTTTTTTTATTAATACGTTGATACTGTATTTACAAGCACAACACAAGCAGTGCAAGTTTTAAAACAATGTGTTCCAATTGTTGAAAGACTATAAGACTATAATCCCTGTCTTTTCGTCAAAATGGTTCAGTCGACCTGCTGTTTCTCACAGTCAGGTCTACCTGCAGCTTCATGTTTCAGTGAGTGACAGTCACTGTGAAGAAGCCGGTAAGTCATTTATTACAGAACTTGTTTAACGAATGCTAGGCTGTAATCAGAGCTGTTAAGTCATACCCCCTTTCCCGCTGTCATAAATCTCCTGTAATATAACATAATTAAAAATATTCTCTGAATCTCCAAACTGAACTTGTGAGAATTAACACCAGCAGTAGCCTGGGCAGCAGTTATCATGAGGTTACTGCCGAAAGCAGGAACAAACCCAGATCAACAAAAGAGAGATGGATGGATGTGATGAAAGAGAAGACATTCCTGACCCAAAAAATAAATAAACACGTTGTGTAAATATCTTGAAAAATGTTTAGAGGAGTGTTGTTTATCTTCTGTGAGGTGAAAAAGTTTTTATTCTGGACATTGTACTTTAGTTTACAAAAGAAAGACAGTTCAGATAAAATACAACAGATAATGTTAAAACATATCACTTTATTTACAGGCCTACAATTATAATATACAATGTAAACACACAAGGACTCTGTTTATTTTAAGTTGCCATATTTTGTGTTCTAATATCTTGTGGTATTTTTGTTGACACTACAATAAATGTGTATTTTTGAAAAGTAGTTTGATGTTGGATTTTTCTTGAAAATAGTTCCATACAGGTTTTGTAACTAGTTTTGAGCTCTAATTTCACTAGCAGAAGAGAGACATTTATTTAACCCCCCCCCTAGGAATGAATATCTTGGAGAGATGATAAACTGCAGCTGTGAGTCTAATCGTTGATGAGGAAGAAAATAACAAGATGTTAGGTTACAATCTTTTATCACTGTGACATGCTTATACAAATGATACTAGAAATCTTAGACAATTTTCAGGACAACTTCTTATGTTCTATCTTGTTCAGTAAACAGCTTTTAATATCAGAATATTGTGTTTGCTTTTTGTATTTCACGTACAAATATAAGTCAAACTAAGTTCTAAGAAAATGTAATTGCTGTTCAGAGTTTATTATTATTCCTGTGTTAGTTTTATAGTAATACCATTCATTGCAGCTTTAATTGCAACTGCTGATCCACTAGGATTTTCACACTCCACAATATCTTGGACTTATAAAGACTGTTTTTTTTTTTTAAAAAACACCCAGTGAGCAGAAGTTGTATGAGGTAAACTGCCTTGCTGGAGTCACGGGTCAGAAGAATGGGCAGACCGGTTTACAGCAGCGGCTCAAATAACCACCTCTGACTGCACAACATGTCAAACCTTGCAGCAGATGGGCTACAGGGCAGTTCAGTTCCTGTCAGCTAAAAACTGGAGCTGCTGTTCACATGGGCTCAATAGGATTTTTAAAAGTCTGCCAGCTCTGATAGGTCTCACATTTAGCCTCAACATTCAGATGGTCGGGTAAGAATTCAGTGTAAAAAATACAAAAGAACAAATCCATCCTGCCTTGCAATGATTAAGCTGGCTGTTGTTGGTGTTGTAATTATGTGAGGGATACTTTTTTGGTACATTTTGGTCACCTCAGTACCAACTGAGCATCATCTAAACAACACAGCCTACAAGAACATTGTTATTCACCATGTCCATACCTTGATGACCACAGTGCTCCATATTCTGATGGCTAGTTTGAGCAGGATAATGCATAATGTGAAAAAGCTCAGATCATTGGGTTTCAGGTCTGTGAGTTTACTGAATGTCAACAACCTGCACAGTCAATAGAACTCATTCCACCTGGGCACTTAGGGGATTGGATAGAGAGGGAGATTCACATCATAGATGTACAGTCAACAAATCTGCAGTAAATTTGTGTTTTTAACTAAAATCATCTTGTGTGTGTGTGTGTGTGTGTGTGTGTGTGTGTGTAAACAGGTATAGCAGTTTATAGATAACAAATACATCTTAAACAAATTTTTAAAGAGATTTCTTGCTCCTTCATTTTGTACAAGTTCAAATGATTTCATGTTTTCTGATGTTAATTAAACTCCTGTAAACTACATTTTTCTTTACATTTAGAATGAAGCTCTGCCTGTAATCTTATCTAGCTGTGTTTTAGAGTGATGCCGATTTAGAGATCAAATTTCTGGACATCATCAGACCTCTGAGTTCCAGCCAGAACATGTTAGAGAGATTGATAAACTGTAGCTACAAGTTTAATCTGAGCACTTATTGTCACTGTGATATGCTTGTACAAATTATGCTGAACCACAACATCCACCATAGTGTACCTAACTACATCTACTGGGAAAATAAAAACAAAATAAATAGCTTTAATTCATATGTTTTGCAGGGCTGAAACCAGCAAAATATTTTTAATTTTTACAACATTAATAAAAGTCTGACTGTAAAAACCAGCTCATTGACTATAAACACAATGTTTAGTTGTTTAGGAGTTTTATTTTGTTGCAAATCATGCACAATATCTGTTCTATGGATTGCTTTATTACTTCTTGAACAACATTTATGGATTGTTTGATCATACATGTCAAAAAGTGAATGTTTGTCCGATCACCTCAAGAGATTCAAGTCAAATTCCCAAACTTTTCTACAATCTATGCAGTTTATTGCACATGCGTTACCATACAAGTGGGTGTGTCTGACTCAACAGGATAAGTTGGTTTGTGATAGTCAGAGATTATAACTAAGTTTTGCATCTCAGTTTGCACTTGAGCAGGATCTGCCTTTTCAGCATTTAATCCATCCTCAGGCAAGTTCGTCAACACTGTTTTTTTTTTTATCAGTACTGAAGAAATGTTTCAAATGAGGAAAGAAATGTCTTTAAGAATAAGAAAAGGAAGTTAAATAGCCTTATATTCACGTATTCAAGTCTAAGGTTTTTTTTTAACCATGGTCTGTTTATAGTTTTTTTAAATTATTTTTAAAGATGCATATTATCTTAGGACTGAGGAAGTACTTACTGCATAACATTTGGACTTACAAGTGACTATGAGCTGAACATTAACTCTTGATTGATTTTGTCAAAAATTTTAAATTTAGAAATCATCTACATTTACTGTGTGTTTTAAAATAGTGATGTTGGATTTTCCCCTCTAACTTGATATTTTTCTTCAGGTTTGGATTCAAATCTTATTTTTTGTACCAAAATGGGAAACACAAACTACAAATTGAAGTTTCTCCTCATCGTCATTACTGCGCTTGTCCTAATATTACTCTTGAAGGTGAATTCTCCTTGCACAGACTGGTTCATCAAGCGCGAGGCTTTACCTGTTTGTCCATCATTAATCTCTGAGCAGACCATCACTCCTCTCAACAATACCAAGCATTTCCTGGTTTCTGCCTTCATGGATCAGAGAGTGAAGGACTTTGATCTGCGTATCATCGGTATGTTTCGGAGAGACTCCATCCAGCCACTATACTGCCTTTTCTGCTGTAACGGCCAATTAAGTGAAACTACTCCCACAAAGATTTTACCAAACGAACACGACTTTGGTTTTGCCTTTGTTGAAACAGACGTTGTGTGTCAGATACCTCAAAACTGCAGCGCTACACATGTCGCACTTAGCACTGAGCCCAGTAAAGAGAATGTGACTGACCCCGTTTGGCTTCCTATAAGAAACAAGAAAACTAATGAAGAGAAGATGATGAACTTCACTGTGTGTGTTTCTAATCTGTTTGGAGAAAGCAACAATGTGCTTCAGTTTGCTCAGACTCTAGAGATGTACAGGTCAGTAACATTAAACCTTTTACTAAAACTGTATAAATTTAAATCCTGACGGATATGATCTAAAACAGATAATATTGTTAGTTATCTAAACTTTAAATCAGTGATCCTGGACTACATCAGTTCATAGTGGTGTGTATGTTGGTGTTATTTGTACCCTCTAGTTGTACAGTGTACAAAAACACTATGTAAAAATCTAAATAACTACATCACCATGTGTTCTTCAACTATCTGTTCTTAGCCCCTTATTTAATTTCATATGCTAAAATGTGTTAGAACATGTTGCTTCTTGGCAATAAAGATTTAAAGTGTTGGAAAGTCTCTTAAATTCACCTATAAAAGGTGTCACATTTGTGAGGGAAAATGTCTTTGTGGGTTGAGCAGCAGAGTTGAAAATGTAGGCAGCAACCATGAAAAACTTCTTAAAGAGGCCATTCTATTAAGAATGTTTTTTTTTTTTCTGAGGTTTCTGTTGAATATTTTTGCTCCACAGGTGTTCTTCCCTTCATACTGGGTGTGAAAATGGCACAATAACTTCTCTTTCAGTTTTCATCTCTTAAACTACGCAAGTGGTGAAAACACCCGAGTTCTCTTGAGTTCGAAAAGCCTGTAGTTGTTACGCCACATCTACTTTGCTCATTAGTATTCATCAGCTCAAGTAGTTGAGACCACGCCTAGCAGACTGCTAGCTAAAAGCTGCAACATAAAGACGTATCAAACAGGAAGATACTCGGTGCGCTGTTGCCATGCGCAGTGGGGGAGGATACAGGAAGCCTTGCTCTCAAAGTCTAGTTTGTTAGCCAATCTGAGTCCATCAAATTAGCATAACCAATATTAATGAGTTGGAACCGAACCCGGACAAATTTTGAAGCAGTCAGATTGAAAGGTCTGTAAATCAGTGTTTCTTAATATTTTTTAGATATAAAATGTTTCATATTACAGGTTAATACTTCAGAAATAACCACAAAGTCATGACATTTGTGTGAAATGGCCTCTTTAAAGCTTCCTTGTTAATGCTGGACTGCTTACTTTTCAGCTTATTGAGGGTTTATGTCAGGCTGCTGTGGCTTTCTATGGCTCTTCTACATGCAACATAGTAGGGGTGGGCAATATGGGAAAAAAATCATATTACAATGTTTTTGTTCAAAATCACGATCACGATTTTTTTCATTTCACTAATTCAGATATTTTGGAAGTTATATATCAGTAAAAATACATAATTTTAAAAGCATACCCATTCACAGAAAATTTGATATAAGATAATTTCAGACAGGGTACTGTTTAAATACTTGTTTTAATTTAGGAAAAAAATATAGCAAATATGTTCTATTACAAAAAACAACATCAAACAAAAAAGTTGACAAACAACAAAGCAGAGCTCTCAGTTGCCCCCCCCAACCCCCCTTGTCCTGTCTGGCAATAAAGCAGTCGGAATTGATGTCCGGATGCATAGAAATGCCTGACAGATTTACATATGCTTGTTACTTGTTACTTTTATTTATTGTGATTTTATTTATATGTTATTTTTGTTTATTACAACTTTTTGAATCAGCAGAGATGGCAAAGGAGAGGGGAAATGAGAGAAAAACAAGAAAGAAGAGGAAAAAAAAGAAAAAAAAAACAAAAGATAAAAATAGGTGGAAAGAAGGTGGGAGAGAGAGAAATCTGCTTCAACACCTGCTCTCCGAGCTCACAGTTCTCAATTAAATGGATCATCAGGGATAAATAAGATTCTGACATGCCACGTATCACTGCTTGTGGCATAAACTTGAGCGCGTTTAACTTTTAATTCCACCTCACGGAGGTCAGAATACAGTTTGGAAATGGTGGTGTTGGAGAAATATTTTCAACTTGGTACCTCATACCGCGGATCAACTACTTTTAGGAGTCTTCTGAACCCCTCATTCTCCACAGTTTGGATCGGAACCATATCCTTTGTCAGATAAAATGTCACTGCATCCGTGATGTCTTTCCAGTGCTTCGTCAGTGTGGATAGGGGAGCGGCTGTCGGTCTCCTTGCCTTCTGACTTTCCGACGTGTGAACCTCTTCATTGTAAACTTTGCAAATTACGTTTGTTTGAAACATGCCGCTATGAGAGAACTCAAACCAATTCCATATAACGGAGGTGGAGTGTTTTTCTTTCTCGCTTTCTGAAGTCATGCTTGTTTCACGTAGCGCCTTTAGTAAAGGGAGAAGGCTAAACAAACCAATACGCTGCCTAAAACTCGCTCTGATTGGACCATTAGTGTGTCTGTCATGCTGACAGACGCAAACTAGCGAATGGCGTGACTCGGCTGAGACAGAGGAAGAACAAAACAAATGCTGTGTGCACGTACATGTCAGGAAATTATGGCATGGATAGGATAGAATGCAACTAAACGGTTCTACAATCTCCGAGCTTTTAGATCATCATCACATTATAATCCTTAACGATCTTATATCGTCAGATCGCACGGCTCTACAACATAGGTCCCAGTTTGTTGAATTAATGAATTCTTAAAGGTGCAATATGTAAGAATTTTACAGGCATAGTTCATGTGATGGTGCGTTCAAACACACTTAGGAAAGCTCCACGCTGAACAAATAGGCCTTTAGACATTACCAAAACTGGAACAAATACAAGAGAAACAAAATGAAGATCAACATTGGAACTGGCAACCCAGCAGAAAAATCAGGGAGGGGAGGGGGTGAGTGGCTGAGATCAGACGGTTTCTTTTTCTACATGAACCGTGGGACTCAGATTTGACGACAAAGTCTAATTTTTACATATTGCACCATTAAAACAGCAATATGTCTTGATTCTTTAGGCTTCTATCAACTAACTGCACCAAACAAGAGTCAATAGTAGAATAATAAAACCATTTGGCAACCCACATACTCAACTGTGCTGCTCAAATAACTAATTAACATGTATAAAATGTATTGCTGTCACAATGTATTGATAAGTCACAAAAATAATCAACTGAAACACAAATATCCTTACATTTTGGGCTAAGTTTATCTAAACCCACTTTGATAATAAAAAACAAAAATTCTCCTAAATATTTTTAATAGCTAAATAATCAAAACTAAATAAAAAAATGTGTTTGTGAAGTAAACATGTAAACAAATATATTTCATAATCAAGAGAATTGATCTTTTTTGTCTAAGGTTACTAGGAGTGAACAGAGTGGTGATCTATAACACCAGCTGTGGTCCTGACCTTGACAACCTTCTGCAGATTTACGCCCAGGAGGGATTTGTGGAAATTGTACCTTGGCCTATTGACAACTACCTGAATGCATCCCGCGGCTGGTTGTTTTCAAAACATGGAGGTGATATCCACTACGTTGGCCAGCTTGCCACGCTCAATGAGTGCGTTTACAGATACATGGAGCGTTCGCGCTACATCCTGTTGAATGACATAGATGAGATCGCCATGCCATATCAACACAATGACCTGACGTCTTTGGTGGACATAATGCAACAAAACCATCCAAATGTAAGTTGATCCTGGTGTGTAAATATGGGAGACAAATTTTTTGAAACACATTATGTTCTTCTTTAAAATCTATTCATGTTTCATAGGTAAGTGTGTTCCGCATGGAAACCCACCTCTTTGCCACAAAACACTTTGATCCAAGTGGGCAATTTCACCTGCCTCAGTGGAGCGGGGTGCCAGGAATTAATATTCTGGAGCACATTTACAGAGAAGAACCTGACAGAAGTGTTACCTATCCATCCAAGTTATTACTTCAACCAAGGTAAGCTGTCAAACACCTTCAGTAGATCATGTTAATCACTCAGGTGGTAGATCATGAAATACCTCGACTAGATGTGGCATCTTCACCTGCTTTTGTTGTTCAAAATCAAAGCTAAAATATCCATTTAGAGGTGCTGTTATGCTGTAGTTTTGGAACATCCAAGTCTGACATGGGGACATGTGGCTGAAAGTCCCACCTACTCATCTACACACAAGCATGGTGTTTTTCCAGCATCCAATAAATAAGTACAACTATGATTAGTAGAAAAATGAATATCTGGACAAGGTAAGAATTATGTGATTTAACAGGAGTCAACACCTGGATAAAATGATCAGAGATGCATCTTTATTTCTTTAGTAATGAAAATGTTAAATGTTTTTATAAGGAGAAGTCAAGACTTAAACTTACATTGCAGCCAGCCACTAGGGGGCAGCTCCCTCCTTTTTGGTTTGATTTAATTGAAACTCTCAAAACATGTTGTGCCCAATGCAAATTTCTCTAATATTCACTTTTGCATGTCTGAATCACAGGATGGTGGAGCAGACTTCAGTCCATGATGTGCTAAAGTATAATGGAGAGGTGTACAACATTCCAATGGATATCTGTCGATTCATTCACGTTCGTGTGCCTGTACACAATCTAACAATAGGAGAGCTTAATGTGGACAAACGGCTGTGGGACTTCCAAGAAAAACTCATTCCAAATGTTGACAGAGTCCTGAAGAAAGTTGGTATGCTGATGGACAAGAAGGACTAAGAGTTAACAAGACATTTTACAGTATTGCTGGCAAATTAAATGGAACCTCATATGTTCAGATGGGAGTGTAATGGAAATGTGTGCTTAATGTCAGGACATCATCAGCTGCAACTACCTCCACCTGTGCTCATTAACGAGCCTTCCTCTCATTGGTCTAAACACCCTATTTAAAGAGGCCATTTCACACAAATTTCATGACTTTGTGGTTATTTCTTAAGTATTAACCTGTAATATGAAACATTGTATCGCTAAAAAACATTAGGAAACCCTGATTAACAGACCTTTCAATCTGTCTGCATCAAAATTCAGCTGGCTTTGGCAGGCGTCGGGCTGCAACTCATTAATATTCATTATTCGAATTTACTGAACTCAGATTGGCTAACAAACTAGCCTATGAAAGCAAGGCATACTGTTTTCTGCCCCGCTGCGCATGGCAACAGCAGACGTTCTCTCTTCCAGTTTGATATGTGTTTATGCTACAGCTTTAAGCTAGCAGCATGCTAGGCGTTATTTCAACTGCAGGAGCTGATGAATACTAACGAGCAAAGGAGTTGTGATGAAACAAATACAGGCCGTTCAAACTCGGGAGAACTCGGGTTTTATCGCCACCTGCGTAGTTTGGGAAATAAAATCTGAAAGAGAAGTTGTTGACCTGTTTTAACACCCACTATAAAGGTAAGAACACCTGTGGAGCTAAAATATTCAACAGAAACCCCAGAAAAACAATTTAAATAATAACCACAAAGTCATAGAATTTGTGTGAAATGGCCTCTTTAAACCTCAGCCTAACCCAAGAAAAAGTACCAGTGCTACGGAAAACAGTCTGCCTTGGTCCAGCTGTGGATCTGTTCTGCAAGGATGATGTTCTTTAATTTCCCCAGTACATTTAAAACAATGAACCCTTTTTTACTGTACTTTGTACTGTACTGTACTTTTTTACTTTACATAAACAAATCCAGAAGACAGAGGTGGATGCCTCCAAAGTTGTCTGGATGAGTACTTTAAAAACAGATGATTGTGGATTTTAGGAAGAGCAGCAATACGTCAAACACCATTTCTATTAAAGGAGAAGAAGTGAAGATAATGGAGGAATAAAAATACCTCAGTGTTAAGCTGGATAACAGACTGAACTGGACAAGCTATTTTTAAGGAAGGGACAGAGCAGACTGGACTTCTGGGTTTAGGTTTAGGTTAAGTTTAGGTCCTTCAATGTTTGCAACAAGAATTTGAAGATCTTCTATAAGCCTAGTTTTATATACAGTAGAGTCTAATTAAATCTGCAGGACACTGACTCCAGGTGTTCTGGAGGATACGGTCTGCTACTCTGGTCTGGATGTGGTTTGCCTTGGTGTGGCATAAGATGTGTGGGGGCCTGGATAATGTGGTGGCACTTTGGGCTCCTGCCTGAAGGCTTGGGATCTCAGTTGGTTTAGACTGCCTGTGGCCCTGGGGGTAGGTGTCAGGGTGACTGGGGACACCTGCCCAATTTTTTGTTTCCTGGCCCACCTGTTTGGGGGTCTGCATCATGTCCTTTCATTTAACTCAGCATTATGTAGTATTTTGGGTGTTTAGCTACAGTTCCATGCCCACCTAGCTGTGGGTGGTGCTGGCTGTGCTGGGGTTGGCCTCTCTGGCATGGGGGGGTGCTTTTCTTAGGGTGGAGTATATCCTTGGGACACAGGGTCACCGAATCCTGGCCTGACCCTGTGATGAACTGGTGATCTGTCCAGGGTGTAACCCCCCCCCATTTCACAAAAGGAAGGAAATGCCATAAAAGTAATCCTGAACAGGAACACTTGAATGTATCCATGGCCACCCCAAGCTGAGTTCTGGCCACCCTAGTGGCCACCCCAGACATGTTTATATTTTTTGTATTTTCTATATTTTTGTAGTGCATCATTGTTACTTATCCTGCACTAATAAGTAAAAATACTTGGAATAGTTGGAATAATAATAGATCTTTGCCACTGTTGCCAATGTCAAAATGTTGTATTTGTTTGGTTTAAGGTGCTTTAAACCTATGCATTTTTTGTGTTACATGTTGACCACCCCAAAACATTAACAGTTCCATCCAGGCCACCCCTGTGTATAAATAACTACATTGTTAGGTCTCTGGGTTTTTTTCGTTCTGGATTGAGTTTTTTTTTTCCTCCCAGAGTTATCTGAGGTTTGTGTTTGTATTTTCCCTGGTTCCTCCTTGTCTCCCCTGTGTTTCCAGCTCCAGGTCTGTTGTCGTGTGTTACCTCCTGTTCTGCTTTTATTTTGGTATCATCCTGTGCTTCCTGTTCTCCTCTTGTATCAGCAATAGCTTGTTTCCCTCTCCCCCTCCTCCAGGTGTCTCACGTTTGTGTTGATTACTTTCCTTTGTGTTCTGTTTCTATAAAAGCTGTGAGTTTATTTTCAGTTGGTTTCCTGGGGTGTATTTCAGAAAGCTGGTTTAACAAACTCTAAATCAAAACATGAACTCAAAGTTGACCAATATGTTTTTGAGCACACAGGTGCAACCCAACAAGTGCAACCCAACAAGTGCAACCCAACAGGTGCAACCCAACAGGTGCAACCCAACAGGTGCAACCCAACAGGTGCAAACCAACAGGTGCAAACACGACATGGCTGTAAGTAAAGATGAAATATAAAAATATAGTTCAAACAGGTGAGGTATCATTTACATTTTTATTTTTTACATTTGATTTACAAGCAGTTATAATGTTGTTTAACTCTCTCATTAAACTGCACTCAGTGGTCATATTCTACGTGATAGCTAGATTTAAATATTTAGGGAAATCCCCTAAACAATGAAAAAAGCAAAATATTCCACCATTCCATCACTGCCAGTATTTAATATTGTCTATATGAAAGCCACCTAACTAACCCCGTTATAGCAACAGAAAGAAGGCCGAGGCCTGTAAAACAGGTGACTACACAAAGGAAAGATGCAGAGAGGACTGTTGAACTTTAGTAAAATAACTTTGGTTTCAGTTAATAGTGTTGATCCAATCCAACTTGCAGCTTCTTCCTCTTCAACAGAACATGATGGAACTGATAAGAGGGTCCATTAATGAGGAAGAGGGTCCATAAACCTCCACAGCACAGCTTATCTCAGTAGGAATATTATTCATCATTAACCAACAACTTACTATGAAACTAAGTAGACATGGAGATACACAGAATTGTCTCGGTGTGGGCAGCATGTCCACCATGGGTCATACGAGAGATGTGTGAACTGAGAATATTGTTTAAATAAATTATTGATGATCGTGGAAACGCTCATACAGATACTCATCAGGGTGATAAAACATCCACTCTGGGTCTGATCATCAGTGTTAGGAATGTTACTTTAAAAAGTAATTAGTTATAGTTACTCACTTGTTTCAAAACGTAATTTAGTTAGAAACTGAACTACTCTACAAAAAAGTAACGAGTTACCTGAGAAAATAACGGACTGCATTACTTAAAACAAGCCAAATTTCTTGTATTATGCAAATAAAATTGATTCTGATTAGGCATATAGTCTGGCAGCACCAGGGATCGAACCTGCATCCTCTGAATAAAAGTCATGTTCTCTACCACTAGGCTATAGCAACAAAAATGTTTGTTGATGTGTCCAACCTGTATGCAACCATGTTTATGTGCATTTAATTACGTTACGTAATTCCAATTTATAGTAACGCACTGCATTTTACGTTCACTAACAATAATGTTGTTGTAATGTTAGAAATTGTAATTGTAGATTATTCTGTTACTGAAAATCCAACCATGTTGCGCAACGCCGTCACTTTAAACAGCTTCATTCCAAACGCTGCTGATCATCCTCTCTCTCTCCCGATGGAGATTTCTGTATAGTATCTGCACTTCCAACAGGCTCATCAAGAAACGGACACGCCGTGTCTGCTACTGGTTTCAGACAGCAGGCTTCAACTTAAGAGCAGGAGGAACTCTGAGTTGTGTCAAATAAACCTGCTGGTGAGCAGGTTAGGTTTATGGAGTGTGTTGCCTGGGTAACTGACTCAGAGTTACGCTGAACTCGCTTTGTGAAACCGAAAAACCAGAGTATCCCTCATCTCAGGCTTAACTAACTCAAGTTTTTCCACTAAACCCGCTTTCTGAAATACACCCCTGATGTTTTCAGGTGT
The DNA here is from genome assembly GCA_006937955.1 of Pachypanchax playfairii. Lineage (NCBI taxonomy): Eukaryota > Metazoa > Chordata > Actinopteri > Cyprinodontiformes > Aplocheilidae > Pachypanchax > Pachypanchax playfairii. The sequence goes on from SSNP01000026.1 coordinate 3,481,085, forward strand.
TTGTGCTTCTCCTCTCACTGCCCCATCAGCATATTTCTTTATTTATATTAAACGCTTTATTTCTTGGAACTTTAGTTGTTTTTCCCTGCATTTGGGTCCACTCTAAAACACTGAGCTCATTACATACATATTGATAAGGAGGGCTGGTTCTGTTCTTGGGACCGATCTGGAGTCTCTTGAGTTGATTGTCCAAAGGAGGGTGGTTCGGAAAATGAAGATCATCATGAAAAACCCTCACCATCCTCTTCACAACACAGTAACTCAACAACAAAGTGTCTTCAGTCAAAGGCTTCTTCAGATCAGCTTCAGCACAGACCGCTACAGGAGATCCTTCCTGTCCACAGCTAGAACCCTCTACAATGGCTCCCTTAAGAAGAACTGAGCTACAAAAACACTTAATTTCCCTTCGGGGATTAATAAGGTGTTCTTTAATTGAACTGAATATTTCAGAATCAAGTTTATTTGGCCAAGTATGTTACACATGCAAGGTTCACTTTTCACTTGTACAGGCAGACAGACATATATAAAGATAATAGACAGTGTTGGACAAAGAACACATAGAAACACACAAGATATATTAGCAGCCGACCACTATGAAAATCTAGCTGGTGGTTTGAGGTCAGGTGGTACAGAGGAGGTAGATATCATTATTTTTATGATAGAACAGGTTATTTATGTGTTAGGAGAGTGTGTTTAACATGGTGACGGCCTGTGGGGAAAAAACAGTCTTTCTTTCTCTCTGGTTTGTTTTCTATTATTGCTTCTTGGCCAAGTAGCCAAGCATCATTCAGTTTGTTTGCTATAAATATTTAAAACCATTCGCCTTGTTGGTAAGCTAATCTCTCTAACATCAAGTCCACACCATCATGAAATGGTTCAGCTGTGTAGGTCATCCTACTGATCTCCTGTTTCTTCTCCACCTGGATCAGAGCTGACGATAACGGTCTAAGCTTAATGCTACCTCGTGCTCTTGGAGAATGAGATATGCTGCCTCACTTGAACTGTGGCCTTAGTTTGCTGGTAATCAGCTCACCAAAAAGCCCCTCATCTTGCCTATCGTTCCAACTGACTGCAGAAATAAATGCATCTGATTTGTTTTGCTTCATTGCTTTGGCTCTGTTTTGGTGGTCAGTTGTCGGCTTGAGGTTGTGGAACAGTCTAACATCATTTAAGAACTTCTCAGAGTTTAGAGCACTTCAAGTCCTAACGTAAGACATATTTTCGATGTGGCTTTTAACACAGGATGACTGAGAATACAGTTTGGTTGGAGCTTGTTTTTATTGATTAAATGGTTTTTATCTGTGTTTTTTATGTTCTGTGTTGTCTGTCTATTTGTATCTGCAGTATTTTGTTTTGTTGTTATTATAACTGTGATGTTGTTCAGCACTTTGGGGCGGCCTTCACTGCTATAAATATGCTATATAAATAAATCTGACCTTGACCTTTTGTCCCAATTTTGCTCATTTATGAAAAACATGTAGCTGGTATTATTCCTGACTGTGGCATGTACTTCTAAAATGCTCCTGCTTGTTCACCTGGCCACATTGCTGACTTTCAATTCAGATCTGGTGTCAGATCTAACACAGCTCTGTTAAATAAGTAGCTCTATTTTCTGTCTTTTTTGTTTTGTTTGTTTGGTTTAGTTTTTGGGAGAGCAAATTGTGCTGTTTGCTTACTGCATGATGATAATGTCCCATGGGAATAGAAAAGGTTCCTTGAACCCAGTGGCAGCTGGTGTCATTTTATCCAGGGGGGGCTATAGCTCACAAAATAATCATAAAAAAAATAGCAAGCAGATAATGTACTAATGGTGTCACATTAGCATATTTAAACAAATAAAAACAATAAAAATCTTGTGAGGGCTGAAGATTTTCAGGTGTTGTTTGCTTAACTTGTGCTGTACTCTCGTCCTCTGTCTTTGGACTGCTGGCGAATGGTGATGTCCGGCTGATCAGGTCCAAGCTGCTTCACCTCAAGCTTCTCTTGAAATGTTCTCCTCTCAAATGAAAATTTTTTAAGCGACTTCACAGAATTGTTTAATTTCTCCGTCTCCATTTTGCTTCGTTCTCCTTTGTTTGTCTCCATCTCCCGCACAAACTCGAAATCACTCCGCCGCGCCTTGTGACCGACGGTGACAGTGACATCACGGCGCGAGGGCAGTGACGTGTAAATCCAGCTGCACTCAGCTTTGGGCGCAGGCTGGCCGCGCCTGAGAAGCTCCTATCTGTTTGTATTGAAGAGACACAAATGCGCATGTCCAACTTAAAGCGAGAGTCTATGAGCAAAGATTTCTGCGCCCTGAGGAGGAAACACGTGACCAATAACCGTAGGCTCTGACCATAGACAGCATGGATGAATAAAATAACTTTAAACACACAAACTATGTAATATATGTCCTATTTATATCAGAAAAATATACCCGTATATTTTGAAGTATTTTATTAGCATTTTTTTTTTTTGTGGAGAGTGGCAAGTGGTGGGGCGGCGCCCTAGCGCCCTCTATTGGCCGGCCGCCACTGCTTGAACCTTAACACAGTTCTGCTACTTCTGTGGACTGTTTAGATGCAGGTGTGCATATGGAAAGAGTATATTTTAGTGAAAAACCTATTTACATGAATGTGATTATTATTCTGATTTTCGATTAAAGGATGACTTGCGGATGAGGATAAATTGTTTTAAAGGTTGGTCACCCCACATGGTGGCATCACCTTCCAATATGACATGTGCAGGTTTTCTATTGTATTTGGGTTTCTCCAGTGTGTGTTAGTTTGCTACACAGGCGACCTGGTGATAGCTGAGATGTCCACTCATCTTTATGTAGCCTCCTCCACTGAAATAGGAAATTGATGGGACTGCTGTCAAACACATGGGAATATTGTGAAGAACATCATCATGAATCTTTACAGTTTTTTTAATAATATGTTGATATTAATTACAAGCACAATACAAGCAGTGCAAGTTATAAGTATAAAACAATGTGTTCCTTAATTGTTGAAAGACTATAAGACTATAATCCCCCTGTCTTTTTGTCAAAATGGTTCAGTCGACCTGCAGTTTCTCAGTCAGGTCTACCTGCAGCTTCATGTTTCCGTGAGTGACAGTCACTGTGAAGAAGCTGGTAAGTCATTTATTACAGAACTTGTTTAATGAATAATAGGCTGTAATCAGAGCTGTTAAGTAATATTTTACCCCCTTTCCTGCTGTTTTCTCATAAATCTCCTGTAATATAACATAAAAATCATCTGAATCTCCAAACTGAACTTGCGAGAAATGCCACCAGCAGTAGCCTGGGCAGCAGTTATCATGAGGTTACTGTCGACATCAGGAGCAAACCCAGAACAACAAAGGAGACATGGATGAATGTGATAAAAGAGAAGACATTCTTGACTCCCCCACCACCCCTCACCCCATAAAAGAAATAAACACGTTGTGTAAATATATTGAAAAATGTTTAGAGGACTGTTGTTTATCTTCTGCGAAGTGAAAACGTTTTATTCTGGACATTTTACTTTAGTTTACAAAAGACAGACAGTTAAGATAAAAAAACAACAGATAATGTTAAAACATATCACTTTATTTACAGGCCTACAATAAAAATATACAACTTAAACACACAAGAACTCTGTTTATTTAACTTGTCACATTTATCTCTGCCAGGAGGTTATGTTTTTATCGAGGGTTTGTTCATCTATCTGTCTGTTTGTTATTTGTTAAATGGTATAATCGGTACAATTGATTAGATTTTGGTGATGATCAGGATCCCTATCTGAGATCCTGGACCCAGATCACCACTCTCTGTGTGCTTTTCTAGTTTGTGTTGTATATTGTATTTTTGAAGAGTAGTTGGATTTTTCTTGTAAGTGCTTCCTTTGAAGTTTTGTAACTTGTTTTGAGCTCCAGTTTCATGTCATGCTGATTTGATGGTCTATAGTGAAAATTATAATTGAGTGCAAAGAAATTCTGTTAGATGTGCTTAGAAAGATGCATCATTACCACCAGTCAGCACAACTGATGATGTTGCTGTTTGAACACAGAAAAACCGGAATGTGGACCAATACAGAATGCTGTAACTACTATTACTATTTTTAAAAAGACGATTTAAAGTACTGAAGGCTGCACCCTGCAAGGTAAGTTGCAAAAGAGAGAAATTTATTTACCCACCCCTTCTTCCTGACCATCTGCTTTTGACAAACTGTCAGCCATTAAATTTGTTTGCTTATGAAGAGTTTGCTGTATAGCAGATTTCTCACGCTTTTAAATCACTGGTCGTGCTTGTTTTTGCATGATATCTCACATACAAAGGTCAGAGTAAAATGTTTATTTTAAGGATGGAAAAATAATCAATCATTCTTTTCTTAAATTTATGATTTAAATCTAAGATTTTAGCTTTTTTTTCTTCAAATTTGATCATTCCTGTAAACACGTTTTTGTTTCTCCAGCAAATTTAATGTTGGAAGTTTTTATTTTTCTTGCAAATTTATACATTTCCAATGTCAAGCAATATCCAAGTTATACATTTATATAATCAGGTATTTTGGTGAAAGAAATGTACTTTTTCCAGTATCCAATTTCTGATTTTCCAACATTAGAGTATAGATGTCTAATCATTGTAACATTAAACTTGTCATATGGGATTTTTCTCAGGAAAAAAAATGTTTCACTGTGTTTTCCAATGTTGAATAAGTGGGGGATTAACAAGCTTCTGCTAAACTGGAGGACCTGTTCAGCAGGATGTTCAACAATGAAGTAAGGTGAGTTGGACCACGAAAACAATCAAAACTAGCAGGACAACTTCTCATGTTTTACCTAGTTCAGGAAAATAATATGGGCATTTAACCCTAGAACACTAACTTTAAGATTAGTTGGTAATATTTTTTACATTTCTTCATCATTCTTCATCTTTCTTCAACAAGAAAAACAACTAATTTGAACATGTTTTCACCTTTTTTCACCATCACTAACATCGGGATATTTTACCAACAAATATTTCAGATAAAATACAGTTTTCATCAATTTATGTAAAATTACACACAATAAAAATCTCATAACAAGAACTGTGTGAGTGAAAATTTAGTGACAATTAGTGTTTAGTGTAAAATTAGTGTTCTAGGGTTAAATGTAAAATAAACCGCTTTTAATATGAAAATATTATGTTTGCTTTTTGTATTTCACGTACAAATATCTATCAAACTAAATTCTAAGACTAGAAAAGCACTCGTGGAGCACAGACCTCCACCAAGACAGACAGACAGACCCTGATGAAACATAACTTCCCCCGTCGCCACCTGGTGGCTGGCAGAGGTAATAAAATGTAGATGCCGTTCAGAGTTTATTATTGTTCCTGTGTTAGTTTTATAGCAATACCATTCATTCCAACTTTAATTGCAACTGCTGATCCACTAGGATTTTCACACTCCACAATATCTTGGATTTAAAAAGAATGATTTTTAAAAAATGCCCAGTGAGCAGAAGTTGTGTGAAGTAAACTGCCTTTGGTCACAAGTCAGAAGAATGGGCAGACCGCTTTACTCTGAACACATACCTTTTAATACTAAAGGAAACTTCTTTACAGAAAAATTACAAAAACAAAAAAGTCCTTAATACATTTTTGAAATACTATTGTGTGGATCAAGCTAAATGGGATATCTCATAAACCAATATTAAAAACAGATAAAAATTCAAATAAAACGTTTTTTTATTAAATTTTGTATCTGAATTTTTGGAAGATGCCATCAATGAAATGTTGCAGATTTCTATTGTGAGTTGACATTGTGGGAGTATTTCCTTGCTGCTTTGGCTCTGACCCTTTCCTACATACCTGTTTTGAGTGACAATTCATTTTATCTAGCTGTGTTTTAGAGTGATGCTGATTTAGAGATCAAATTTCTGGACATTATCAGACCTCTGAGTTCCAGCCAGAACATGTTAGAGAGATTGATAAACTGTAGCTACAAGTTTAATCTGAGCCCTTGTTGTCACTGTGATATGCTTGTACAAATTATGCTGAATCAACCTGCTAAACCAAAACATCCACCATACTGTATACCTAACTACATCTACTGGGAAAATAAAAACAAGATAAATAGCTTTAATTCATGTTTTACAGGGCTGAAACCAGCAAAATATTATTTTTTGTTAACAGCGTTAATAAAAGTTGTTCAAAACCAGCACTGACTGAACACAATGTTTAGTTGTTTAGGAGTATTATTTTGTTGTAGATTGTGCACCATGCTCTATGTCATGTTGGGATGGCCATCTGATGCAGGTGTAGAAGCTGCATGCTCCACTGCCATTCAAATTTACAGTGTGGCGAAATGGCCTGAAGCCACACCCACACTGTGACAGGTTCAGGTAGTTGAACAGACCGTGACACAAATGGGAGAGATTTAGACTCACAGGAAAAAGGTTCAAACAATAGTCCACCTGCTGTCTTTTAACCTGGTACACCGAGTTGGAGAGGTGCACATCTCAGTGTTAAGTAAGTTTCTGTAAATTTCATGTACTTTATCTAAATTCTATGTATTTAATGAATAACATAGCCTACTAAAATACTGACAGGTTTGAGTCCAACTTTTAATGTCAAAATTTTAAGTTATGTCTTTATGCAATTTGTAGCACTCACAGTGCATGTTGGGGAGAACTCTCAGCTATTATGATAATAAATTTTAACTAATATTTAATACGTTTGACTGAGTAATAGCCATTTTTAAATTTAGTAATGTGGATTGTCAGAGCCATCTCGAAATGGGTTGACACCGAAATTTAATAAGTGATGGATGTATTTATGTACTATTTACATTGAAATCTGTCCCTTGGATCCAGAGTTATATTGCTAATATTCACATGCTCATGGCCAAAACTCAAAAGTCAAGCAGTAATGAACAAACTAGAAAGATTTTACTGATAGAATCAAGCAAAGATGGAGTAAAAAGATATGACATTCACACTGCTAGTATGTAGACATCAGTACTGCACTCTGGTCTAACAGGATTCAAAGTGTCAACGTGTCACGTAAAAAATGTTCCTAAACACAAAGCCGTATTGATGAGTTTCCCTGAATTTACTTTCCATTACGTCTTTTTTTTTTTTTTTTACTTTGAGAAGTTGTTGTATGTTGTTCATGTATGGCTTAGCTACAGGGAAGGTGATGTCAAATAAGTGAGCAGATAAAATGATGTTAAAACTCTGTCTGATTTAAACTTTGTGGTTTGTATTGTCGCCACAGTCTGGCCTGTTCTTGTAAATGTCATATAATGAAACATAGTCATCAAACCTGTATGTTTTAGTTATGGTGACTCAAAACAGTTCCAATAAAGACACATAACTCAATCTACATTCTTTTTAAAGTCTTATAACTAGGACAATAAAGGCTTTAATCCTGGTATGTTTTGTTTGTTTTTGTCTGCAGAGTCGGTTCTGACACTCTTGGTGCACTATGCATATTTTTAGCCTCACTCATCCCACATAGACACAAAGAGTCATTCACACATTTACATTAAAGGCTAGTTTAGAGCCACCAATTTACCTATCATGCATATTTTGTGGGTTCTGGGGGAGCAAAGTAGAAAAAACTCACACATGTGATGAGGAGAACATGCAAACTCTGCAAAAATATTTCTCAGGTTGAAGTACAGACCAGCAACCATCAGTGAGAACAATGACTCTGATTAAAGTCAGAACATAATTTTGGTGTCAGACATGTTGGTTTTTGTCTGTAGATGCCTTTTCCATTGTTACGCTGATGACACCCAAGTTTATATACCTCTTAGGCGTGGTTTCCTGTTCTTTAAAATCTCTTTTGGAATGTCTGGATGAAGTCAGAGTCTGGATGTCCTCTAATTGTCTTCTTTTTATGACAAAAATACTGAAGTCATGGTTTTCAGTCCTAGTGTCTCTTGTCGACCTTGTTCAATTGAACTTGTCTCACTTGCTCTGCACTTAAAATCTACAGTGACTAATCTGAGAGTAAAAGTGGACAGTGATTTTACTTTGGACAAGCAGATCAGTGCTGTGATGAAATCTAGCTTTTATCAGCTGAAGATTGCCAGGATTTAAAACAAGGTTTTGAAACAGTAATTCATGCTTTTATTACAGCTCTTTATTACTGTAATTCATTGTACCTTGGTGTCTCCCAGTCCAACCTCTCTCGTCTCCAATTGGTGCAGAATGCAGCTTCATGTGTTTTAACTGGTACAAAGAAACAAGAACACGTCACTCCAGTCTTAGCCTCACTGCACTGGTTCCCTGGTCATTTCAAAGTGATTTTGTTTGTTTATAAATCTTTACATGGTCTTGCCCCACATAATTTATCAGAGCTTTTAAAAGTATATTTCCCCTCTCAGTCCCTAAGGTCAGCAGATCAGCTGCTCCTCAAGGTACCCAGGACTAAACGCAAGCTTAGAGGGGACAGAGCTTTTTCAGGAGCAGCTTCTGGTCTCTGGAATTCGTTACCAGTACAGATTAGGTAAGCTTCCTCAAAGTTCACTTTTAAAATTCTTCTAAAAACCTACTTTTTTAATTTAGAATTCAGCTCAGCATGAGAGTTTTTCATGGGCTTCTCTGGTTTTATTGTGCTTTTGATATTTTTATGATTTTTATGAGCACTTTTACTTCTCGGTTTCTTTGTACCAGTGTAAAGTTCAGTTCAGTTCAGTTCAGTTCAGTTCAGTTTAGTTTATTAGGTCACTACATTCCTTTCAACATTAAACAAACATTTCCATTTTCTATGCACAATGGGTTTAGGCTGAAGTAAATAACTTATTATGCCTAACCCAAATTACATACATACATACAAAACAAACACAAATATTTATAATAAACAAAATCAGATGTCAAACAGAAGATAAACAAGCCCATATTAAGAGTTGATTTTATCATAAATATTCATTTTCCAATACAGTATATTTGTTTTATGTTGGGTTTTTTTCCAGTTTAATCATGTCATCATTTAAATTCATTCAAGTCATTTAAAAGTTATGGATCTATTGAAGTTGTTTCACTAATTATTTACTTTATTCCTCCTGAGTTTATATATTTTTGAATTATGATAGATTTATATATCTTTTTGAAAGCTTTGACTGTTACAGACTGCTTTAACCGATCTTCCAAATCCTTCCACAGATTAACCTCTAACAGAAATACAGTGACTTTTTTTTATTTGTTCTAGTTTTAACTTTTTTTTAAATGAGGTTATACTGATTTTTCCTATATTCAAATACTCCCTTTTGGTGAGAAGGGACAGGGCCGGCCGTGAGCTGCATGGTGCACTAGGCGAAAAAGGATTTTGGCGCCCCCTACTGCCCAGAACAGAGACAACGTAATTCAATAACTGGATTACATTGCAAAAAATATTCATTTATACTAAAATGAACTGTAGAGAGATAGATATTGATAGATATAGATAGATATTTAATTAACAGTTTGTTAAAAAAAAAAAAAAAAGGAGAATTTGGCGCCCCCTCCAGCAGAGGGTGCCCTAGGCAATTACCTAGTCTGCCTATGCCCAGAACCGGCCCTGAGGAGGGAGAAGATTATTATATGCCTTATATATTATGACTAATGTATTGAGGTCAAGATCCTGGATTTTCAATAGGTTTAGCTCTACAAAAATTGGGTTTGTTGGTGCATAGAAATCTACTTTAGTGATTATTCTTTTTCTTGAGTAGGAAGATAGGATGAGCATTGGACTTATAGTTCTTTTCCCATATTTCAATCCATAATTTAGGTAAGGAAGTATGAGGGAGTTATACAGTAATAGAAGAGATTTTTTATCAAGAACAGTTTTCATTTTACTAATTACAGCAATGGTTATTGCTAATTTTGTTTTTAATATACTTATATGTGTTTTCCATTCACTTTGCACTTTCGTCAAGTTTTATTGTTATAAGGTGCTATATAAATAAAGTTGGCTTGGCTTGTGGTGACTTTGCACAAATGTTAGCTTTGAAAGAGATATTCGACCTAAAAATGGGAACGTTGTTAATGATATCCTTTTTATTTTTTTTCCCCAAATTACAGAAGGCTTGTTTCAGATATGAACTATCACACAGCTTTTAAGAGAAGCTGATGTTATTTGTGATGGTGTTTATTCTCTTCAACTGGTTCCCCTCAACGGTGTGTCCTGTCTGCTCTTTTATTTATTTTATCTACCAATCTGTGTCAGAGTCACTACATGAAGAGAGATGTCATTAAGTTTGCAGACGACTCTGTTGTTGTGTCAGTTCCTACCAACGATGATTCGGACCCTGGCCTTGTAGTGAAGGACTTCACTGAGTGGTACAAGTCATCTTTTCTTACCATCAATGAGTCAAAAACTAAAGAGATGCAGACTGATTTTAGGAAGAATCCACCTGACCTTTCTCCTGTTGTTATCAATGATCAGTTTGTAGAGGTTGTAAATCAATTCCAAATACCTAAACACATTCCTGGAAAACAAGCTGACTTTCAAGGCACAAATTGACACTGTGTGTAAGAAAGCACATCAGCACATGTTCTTCCTCAGGAGGTTGAGGAAGAACATGTTGAGAAAGTTAAGGAAGTTTCTCAGGAAGTGAGGGCCCCTAACCAGCGTTCAGGCATCTGATTAAGAACCACTTCAGCTGACTCTGTTCGATATGAAGGAGCAGCTCCCTCCGGATGACGGAACTCCTTACCTTATCTCTAAAGCTGAGCCCGCCCACCCAATGAAGGAAACTCATTTCAGTCACTTGTATCCTGGATCTTATTCTTTTGGTCAGGATCCAGATTTTATGACCATAGGTGAGTGTCGTAACATAGACAGACCAGTAAATTGAGTTTTCCAGGGTTCTCCTGCGGTTTTATTTTGTAAATCTTTGAGTTTATGTTCCTGTGTTTGCTATGTGTTCATTATTTCCTGTTTTATTTTGTAGCAGTCTGTGGTTTCCTGTTTCCCCCAAGGTTTTGTCATTCACTTGTCAGTCGGGGGGGGGGGGGGGG